>OV816023.1:51301640-51524140 GCA_929113105.1 Agrypnus murinus
TATATATATATATATATATATATATATATATATATATATATATATATATATATATATATATATATATATATATATATATATATATATATATATATATATATATATATATATATATATATATATATATATATATATATATATATATATATATATATATATATATATATATATATATATATATATATATATATATATATATATATATATATATATATATATATATATATATATATATATATATATATATATATATATATATTTACGGCCAGTGTATAAAGTGAGGTCCGTATGAACAAAGTTCACGTTTCAAGTGAGGTCCACAAACAAAGTGAGGACAAATATACGGACCTCACTTTGAAATTCGATAATATTTCGTGTAGAGCTTTTCGAAGGTATAAGTTGGCGATACTGAAAAAATGGGCTGGACCTCAGATGTTGCCAAAACGGCTAGAATTATACAGATTAGTTCAAGGAGTTGACGCCTGGAGTCGCTGCGCCAGATGTATATTTTTCAGACGTATAATTTCTTGTGTGAAGCTTGTATGAATGATGCGCAAAGTGAGATCCGAACAAGTGGCAACGATGGAAATGAAATTTATACAATATTGATTTTAATTCTATTACAGAAGAGAACGGAAATACCCTAAATAGCCGATTTTATTTCTTACGAGCGGAAATCGGTTTAGAAAAGTTGTATTATTGTGCTGTTACAAAATTTCGATAGGGAAATTTTTAGATTTAATTTCATCGACGTCTGATTATTTGTAATTAGGCAATAAAACTAAAATACATTGTAAAAGAGATTAATAAATCTTCGAGGACTTGCAGCCTTTTTATTTTTTTGTATTAATTAAGAATAAAATAATTTTTTTTCGAATGACATTTCGCCTAATCAAGATTAGGCTTTTTCTAGTCTTTAATAGTATATTAAGGGCTTAATTGAGTGTCTTACAGCCCGTGCAGTCAGTTAGCGCCTGAAGCGAAAACCGAAGGCGCTAAGACGATAAAGAGCTCTAAAACACTAATTAAGCCCGAAATGCGTACTTTAAATGTGCGGTCTAAGATTAAATTAAGTTTAATTTAAAATAAAAATAATTTAAAAAGTCCTAAACTTCAAGTAGGTAGGTGCTATGGTCTATAATTGGTCTATAATAATAAAAAAAAAATTCAAAATAGATTCCTACGCTTCCTATACTTTAAAAAGTTTGGTTATTACCCTGACTACAGAACAATAAGAACAGTGGACTTACGGAATAATTTCAATTTACCGTCACTACATGACAGACGCGAGTGTTCTATGCTGTCCTTTGGATTTAAGATTGTCAATAATGCCATCGACTGTAACGAACTTTTAGCAATGTGTCCTTTGAAAGTACCCAGAAGAAGTGTCAGAACAACTAGCTTATTTCATATACCTTTTAAAGTAATAACCCATAGTAAACCGTTGATTAAAATGTTAAAATTACTTAATTATGTACATTTGCATTTAAGAATTGACATTTTTCATATTACATATGTTAAATTTAGATGCAGTGTGATCGACTATTATAAAATGAATGAATGAATCATCTTAATCTGGTTGAGCCCTTGGTGTGTCTATAACATATTATATAATAATAATGTATTGAATTGATCTGTATATATGTATCCTAACACATTGTACTGAATTCATGTAATTAGGCAGATTTGCCTGTTTCGATTTAAATAAATAAATAAATAAATAATTATTCTTATTACTATGGAGACGTCGTAAACAAGAGTAGTAAAAGGGGGTGCTCTAATTTAGCGATTTACGCTCTAGAAACAGTCCGCAAAATAAGTCATAATCATGTCATAATCACCCGAGCGGACATAATGTATATTATATATTCAGGGACTAAAATGCATTTTTTAAATTATTAATTAACACTTAAAAAACACTTTTAGTCCAGTGGTATATACGCTATTTTTTGCACGTCTAAAGGAGTTAATCGCAAAAATTCAAAATTTCGTTACATGTCATTCGGACAATTGCCAAAATCACATAGTTTCAGGATAATAAATCCTAACATGTACCGCGATTACTTTTTTTTGTTGTTTACTTGTTGTTGTTGTCAAGGAAACACTTTACTCCCTCAGGGAATTCCCCCCCAAGTAGGAATTTTTAACGTGCCAAACATCGCATTGACACGGGACCTACCGTTTTACTTCCTATCCGAGAAGAAGGCAGGTTTTTAATTTTTCTCCGCTATTAAACATTACCAGCTCAGCCGGGGATCGAATCTGCGGGGCCTGACCACAACGGCCAATCGCTATTTTGGCCGTTGTGGTCATAACCACAACGGTCTCCGTGACCATAACGGCCAACAGCCACAACGGCCAATTTGACCATATCGCCCAACTCGAAACTTGACCATAACGGCCACCATGACCACAACGGCCAACTAGAAACTCCACCCCATCCGCCGTTTTGACCACAACGTCCACCGACGCTTATGTATTGGCGTCGCTGGTGACGATGACCACAACGGCCAACTAGAGTGAGTGACCACAACGGCCAACTATGGAGCGTGACCACAACAGCCAAAATGACCATAACGGCCAACTGTGGCGAGTGACCACAACGGCCAAAATGACCACAACGGCCAACTAGGGTGAGTGACCACAACGGCCAACTATGGAGTGTGACCACAACAGCCAAAATGACCATAACGGCCAACTATGGCGAGCGACCACAACGGCCAACTTTTTTCATACTGTTATTTTGGTTTTGTTAAAGCTCATTTCTCTCTTTTAACTTAGCCTGTATTTCAATAAGGTACGTCCAGAATTTAACAGCGAGGTCTGATGTCAAAGTAGCGCCGATTTAACGTGACTTACCTATTAGCCCAGTAACCTAGTACATTTTACCTTGCATGAAATGGGGTAGTAGATTTCTTTTTTTATATTGTATGTGATAGTACCGAGATGCCAAATCCAATTTTTCGACCTCCGCGACCTTCCGGATCACCGCCAAAAAGAGGTAAAACCGAAGAAAAAAAGCACTTTTTTTAGATTTGGCCAATTTTGACCATGAAGGAACACTTTTCCGAAAAAGACAATTCTATTCATTTTGAAAGCACATTAAATTTTCTACAATTTAAGACTAAAATGGTTCCTTAAGGTCTAATAGTTTCCGAAATATCGCTCCTCAAAATTGGTTGAAATTTACACCCATGCTATTTTTCAAGTATTAACCTATAGAATTGAGTTCAAAGGTTCAAAATAAGAATAGAATAAAATTGAATGGAATAGAAAATCTTTAGTCTTATTCAAACAAAATCATTTTTTACAATGGAATCTTAAAAATAATCCCTCGTAAATGGCTCATGTTGTCGAGTGGGTATTACCAGAAATATGAAAAGGCGACAGGGAAAACGCCTTTCAATTTGGTTTAAACCTCTTGGAAGGTCCAGGTTCAAGATACTCTTCAGCCTCTGTGTCCATGTTCTCCTGTACTTCTTCAGCCTGGTCAATTTCCTTATCTGGAGGGCTGTTAGGATATACAAGCAGTCCATCTAGCTCATCGTCATGTAGTAGGTCATCGAGCTTGGCAGTATCCATGTCAACGATGATATCTGGCCGATTCTCGCAGGACTGTTCACTACATTGGCTACATACAATAGAGCACTTCAAGCCGGCTTTTCTGCAACAGCATGCATTGTCACATCCTTTCTTGCAGTTGCAGGAGATCATTTGCATGAGGTGGGAAGGGGCCGCATCCCTCGATATCATAAAGGCCGTGAGCTGTAAGAACCCACCCCCATTGTTAACAATTGATAACAACTTGTTTTATCCCTGACCAAAGAAGCATGACGTAGAATCACATCCACTAAAGGCATGGGTGAAGGGCTTGAGGTGACGGTAAGAAGATATCGAGGTGGTTGAATAGAGGACATCTGGTATTTTACCTCTTCCGCACTTCTGAAAGTAGATGTTACTGTGTTAGTAGGGACAGAGGATATGGTGAAAGCTCGTGTGTGAAGTTCTTCAGTTCTTCATCCGGCTGTGACACAGTGTTAGGGGGTCAACCGTCACCTGTCTCTTGCCAACAGTCACAGTATTCACAGAAGAAAGTGATACCACTTTATTCTTCCTTTTGAATTTGAAATTTTCGTAGTTTTCCCCTACAACCTTCAACATCGCTTCCTTACCCATATCTCTAGCCATGTGACAGTTGACCTCTTCCACTCCAACAAGTCCACTGCTTATAGACATGACGACATTCGTATTAGGGAATGGAGGGTGATGCAGCAACCAGTCGCAAAATGCGTTTGCATGTTAATGTAACCCGAACCGAATGTTTCATATACTAAATTTATACATTATTGAACTATTTGAGAGGTATTATTAAAGGTTTGATGCCAATTCTATAAGTTAATACTTGAAAAATAGCATGGGTTGAAGTTTTGACCAACTTTGGGGTGCGATATCTCGAAAACTATTAGACCATTAGTAACCATTTTGGTCTTAAATTGTAGCAAATTTAATGTACTCTTAAAATGAATTGACCAGGCTGAAGAAGAACAAAAGAACATGGACACAGAGGCTGAAGAGTATCTTGTACCTGGACCTTCCAAGGGGTTTAGACAAAATTGAAACGCGTTTTCCCTGTCGCCTTTTCATATTTCTGGTAATACCCACTTGACAACATGAACCATTTACGAGGGATTATTTTTAAGATTCCAATGTAAAAAATGAATTTGTTTGAATAAGACTAAAGGTTTTCTATTCTATTCAATTCTATTCTATTCTTATTTTGAACCTTTGAACTCAGTTCTATAGGTTAATACTTGAAAAATAGCATGGGTGTAAATTTAGACTAATTCTGAGGAGCGATATTTCGGAAACTATTAGACCTTAAGTAACCATTTTGGTCTTAAATTGTAGCAAATTTAATGTGATTTCAAAATGAATATAATTATCTTTTTTGGAAAAGTGTTCCTTCATAGTCAAAATTGGCCAAATCTAAAAAAAAGCATATTTTCGGGGGTCTTACCGCTTTTTCGATGAACTCTGAGGAGCTATATCTCGGAAACTATTAGCCCTATAGTAATCATTTTGGTCTTAGATTGTAACAAACTTAATGTACTTTTGAAATGAATAGAATTGTCTTCTTTGAAAAAGTGCTCCTTCATGGTCAAAATTGGCCAAACCTAAAAAAAGTGCAAAATTTCGGCGGTTTTACCTCTTTTTGGCGGTGATCCGGAAGGTCGCGGAGGTCGAAAAATTGGATTTGGCATCTTGGTACTATCACATACAATATAAAAAAAGTCTACTACCCCATTTCATGCAACTGATACCTCATACCCCATTTCAGGTTACTGAACGATATATTGAAAAATGCTTTCTCTATATACAACTGCTGCCCTATGCAGTTGACGACATTTTTCTTTCTTAGTTTCTCGGCAAGTATCCCAGGCAGATTAAATTCTGAAAATTTGATACAGGTACACTATAACTATTTACAGAATCATGATACTTTAGTTCACAGGGTAGTTTATCTTTAACGTCAAAAGAAGTTTTTTTTCTATTACTTGTTTACCTACAGCAATCTTTTCATTTTGGGGACGTTTAAAAAAGTACGAAATAGAACTATAAAACAACACGTTTGATGTTTTATTTATATATTTCCATTGCATTGAATTTGAAGATTTCGCAAGATAACTGTAATCTATAAAGGAATATTAAGGACGGGATACTTCTCTGGCCAATGGATGGTGCCCCAAATAGCAATGGTCCCAAAACTGGAGAAACCGCCATCAGATGTGGCCTCATACAGACCTATTAGTCGTTACCCGTCAATGGTTTGTAAAAAATTGTTCGCCATGCGAATGTCGCCGCTAATTGACGAAAATCAGCGAAAGCCCAACTAACAGTTTGGATTTCGTCGACAATACGCTACAATCGAACAAGTACATATACTTGCATCAAAAATCAGGTTTGACCTGGAGACCAAAACATTCTGTTCAGCGGTATTCATAGACACAAGCCAAGCATTTGACAGGGCGTGGTATGTACGTATGTAGATCTACTCTACAACCTCAAGTGACATTTACCGTATACCTTCTTTCAAATCCTCACGTCATACCTCACTAAAAGATACTTTTTCGTGAAATATTCAGACTCCACTTCAGCCCTTCTATCCACAACATCTGGTGTCGCGCGACTGGTCCGACATTATACCTAATCTTCAACTAGAAACACGACAATAGCAACCTTCTTGGACTACATGGCAATACTGGCTTCCCATACTAATGCAGATATAGTTTTCAGAAACTTACAAACCACCTAAGCCTTTTTGAAAGATGATGGAACACGACGCATTAAAGCAAATATACAAAAACCAACACAGGCCACTTATACTACTAAAAAAACTACTTGCCCTCTAGTTCACCTTAACGGAAACTCACTACTCAAGAAGATTAGGTCAAATATCTAGGGTTCCACCTAGACAGACGTCTTACATGGTCAAAAAATAATTGATACATACCACGCCCTGTCAAATGCTTGGCTTGTGTCTATGAATACCGCTGAACAGAATGTTTTGGTCTCCAGGTCAAACCTGATTTTTGATGCAAGTACTTGTTCGATTGTAGCGTATTGTCGACGAAATCCAAACTGTTAGTTGGGCTTTCGCTGATTTTCGCCAATTAGCGGTGACATTCGCATGGCGAACAATTTTTTACAAACCATTGACGGGTAACGACTAATAGGTCTGTATGAGGGCACATCTGATGGCGGTTTCTCCGGTTTTGGGACCATTGCTATTTGGGCCACCTTCCATTGGCCAGAGAAGTATCCCGTCCTTAATATCCCTTTATAGATTACAGTTATCATGCGAAATCCCTCATATGAAAGTTCCTTTAGGAGTTTTCCAGTTATTACGTCGAAACCTGGGGACTTCTTCGAATTTATTTCAGTTTCGATGACCTTACTTCGCGCTTGAAGGAAGTCCCGTATGAATTTTTCTTCTTCAATGGTAAGAGAGGCGTAAACACGATATTTATGACGTTCTATAATGCAGCCAGTTGCTTTAGTTGATGTTAGGCAGTGGAAATAGTTCTGGAAATCTTGATTTCTCGGCTCATCTAATAATTTCTTAAACTCTTTGACGGCCCTATTAAACTACGTTTTATCGCCCGGTACGCGAGTAAGTAATCTGTCATTACTTTCTAAGAGCTCGTTTTCTTGTATTTTTTCTCGGATACGTATGGAGCAATACTGTTTTGGATTATTGCGGTTTGTTTCTGGGGTTACGTCCCATGCTGCTCCCTAGATTGATTTTATTAAGTACTGGGCAGATTCGTAGATATCGTGTTTATTTTTTAGGAGAAGATTTACATTTAGTTTAAATTTTAAAACTGATAAAAACAGCTAATTACGTACTTCAAATTCAATGCAATGGAAATCTATAAATAAAACGTCAAACGTGTTGTTTTATAGTTCTATTTCGTACTTTTTTAAACGTCCCCAAAATGAAAAGATTGCTGTAGGTAAACAAGTAATAGAAAAAAAACTTCTTTTGTCGTTAAAGATAAACTACCCTGTGAACTAAAGTATCATGATTCTGTAAATAGTTATAGTGTACCTGTATCAAATTTTCAGAATTTAATCTGCCTGGGATACTTGCCGAGAAAATAAGAAAGAAAAATGTCGTCAACTGCATAGGGCTGCAGTTGTAACATATATAGAAAAAGCATTTTTCAATATAGGTAAGTCACGTTAAATCGGCGCTACTTTGACATCAGACCTCGCTGTTAAATTCTGGACGTACCTTATTGAAATACAGGCTAAGTTAAAAGAGAGAAATGAGCTTTAACTAAACCAAAGTAACAGTATGAAAAACAGTTGGCCGTTGTGGTCACTCGCCACAGTGGGCCGTTATGGTCATTTTGGCTGTTGTGGTCACGCTCCATAGTTGGCCGTTGTGGTCATTTTGGCCGTTGTGATCACTCACCCTAGTTGGCCGTTGTGGTCATTTTGGCCGTTGTGGTCACTCGCCACAGTTGGCCGTTATGGTCATTTTGGCTGTTGTGGTCACGCTCCATAGTTGGCCGTTGTGGTCATTTTGGCCGTTGTGGTCACTCACTCTAGTTGGCCGTTGTGGTCATTTTGGCCGTTGTTGTCATCGTCACCAGCGACGCCAATACATAAGCGTCGGTGGCCGTTGTGGTCAAAATGGCGGATGGGGTGGAGTTTCTAGTTGGCCGTTGTGGTCATGGTGGCCGTTATGGTCAAGTTTCGAGTTGGGCGATATGGTCAAATTGGCCGTTGTGGCTGTTGGCCGTTATGGTCACGGAGACCGTTGTGGTTATGACCACACCGAGGCTGGCAAGTTTGTTTGTATTATTGCTTTTAGAAAGAAAAGTTAGACGCAACATACTCTGCAGACTATTTTTCTGCATTTAATACACCCAATAATTAAATAAGTCATTTATTAAATTCATTGAAAAAAAATTTCATTTCAGATTTAATCTTTAAATGGAAATAGTAATCATTATGAACAAATAAATAACGGTAGGTAACCCAAAATAGTATATTAAGTGGAATTCTGTTATAAGTTGTAACCTCAAACTGATCACCGGGTGACGATCAGATGAGGGCTTTCCTACACAACTACTAAATGTTCTCAACTTTCATTGTATTATAAAAGCTCGCAATGAATTTAATTCTTACTTCTCAAGGCAGGCTTATAAAAATTGATAACTATAAGTACCAAATATTACAATCAAAACGTCTCTTTTTAAATTAATATTTAATAAAACTAACAATAAGAATAATTTATTAGAACAGATTTAGAATATCAATTATATTTATTATTCACTATGTGATGATGGATGATGAGGTCGTTCCCAACTTTATAGTCTTATAGACTTGAAATCTTTTGTAATGCCTTCAGTATTGAACCAATATAAAATGTTATATGTTTAAAATGGGGGCACGCCCCCTCGGGGGGTTGAAATCCCCATTTTGTACCCCTAATTTAATAACGCAACCAAATTGAGTGAAATTTATGTTGGGAGGGTTCTTGGAGTCGCTGATTATGAATCCAATGAGAAAATTGAAAAATTCAAAGTGGCGGACACCAAAATGGCGGTCCTAAAATAACGGCATTTGAGATTGAGAATGCGATTTACGCCGTTTCTATTAATTTTAGAGAAAAGCTCAAAGAGTCAAAAAGTGTTTAAAATGTGATTTTGCAAAGTAATACACCATTTTGGTTACCTTATTATGTAATCCTTTCTCTCTGCCCTAGTAGTAGAGTCAATTTTTGCATTAAGTTCTTATTTTTTACTATCTAAAGATAGAGACTTGAAATCTTTTGTAATGCCTTCAGTACTGGACCAATATAAAATGTTATATGTACCAAATTGAGTGAAATTTATGTTGGGAGGGTTCTTGGAGTCGCTGATTATGAATCCAATGAGAAAATTGAAAAATTCAAAGTGGCGGACACCAAAATGGCGGTCCTAAAATAACGGCATTTGAGATTGAGAATGCGATTTACGCCGTTTCTATTGATTTTAGAGAAAAGCTCAAAGAGTCAAAAAGTGTTTAATATGTGATTTTGCAAAGTAATACACCATTTTGGTTACCTTATTATGTAATCCTTTCTCTCTGCCCTAGTAGTAGAGTAAATTTTTGCATTACGTTCTTAGTTTTTACTATCTTATTATTATTATCAACCAATATTATCTTAATTATTGGTTGGTTAAATTTAAATGGCAGATTCACATACGGTTCATTACAAGCATTTAAAAAATAACTAGAATTAAATATTAAAAATACCAAGAGCGATATTAATCTTATATCTTTTTACACGGAAATATAGATTTTATATGCATTCTTTTTGGCTTAATAAATACCCTAAATATAGAATAACCACTTTTCTTTGCTACAAGCCAAGATCGGTTTAGGTAGGAAGATAAATACATATATTCTTTTTAACACGTACCGTAAGGAAATTACAGACAAATTTTTAAATTTAATTAAAAATGAGATGGAACAAACTCAGCATTTTAAATTAGGCGACAATATTTACTGATTTTACTAGCATTTTCAGAATAATTAACATATTATACAGATTTACATCTATAATTATTAGTGAAACTAATCTAACTATTAATAATAATTAATTATTAGGAGTAATACATTTAGATTTTAAAGTAAAGTATGTGGTACTTAGCTATCAATTCACTAATCTGTCCCACTAATAGCAGGCTGTTAATATTACTAGCACAATTACCATTAAAATGATGAGAAACACCAGAATCTTAATCAATAGTTAAATCTAATTTTTCGTCTAAATTTAATTGATCTAAGCGGTCAAGCATTCGTTTAAACATTCTAGAAGGCAATGGAACAGCCAACAGGAAATAGTTAAGTTAGGGAGCCAGTAAATAATCCAAATAGTCTGGAGAAATAGTCTTACGAAGAAAACAGAACAGACATTTTTTATAGAAAAATTAATTATCTATCTATTTTATTTAAACAATTTTTTTGTTAAATTAATATTTTAAGAGTTATTACACTGCAATGTTTTCCTGTTTCAGTGAGATGTTAGCCGTTTGCGAATTATTTAGCAAAACTAAAAAGTGAAAACTTTGCTGTGTAATAACTCTTAAAACATTAATTTGCAAGCAATTAAAAAATTGTTTTAATAAAAAAGATAGATAATTTATTTTTCTACAAAAAAGTCTGTTATATTTTTTTTCGTAGAACCAACCGTTCTCGAGATGTTTTCAAAAACGGGTTTGTTAAAATGGCTACGGAAGCATACCCGTCTCCGCCACATCAAATTAGTTTTATACTGACGACCGACCAACTAACAAATTCCAATAATAGAATAGCATGCCTTTTTGCTGATGATAATGAAAGCAAATGATGGCAACAGCGCCGGTCCTCATGTTATACTTAAAACCTGTGTATAATTTGATATTGGGGCTCACTTTGCGATTAAATCGTATCTAATTATATGGTCCTCACGTCGTCAGTAGTATAGTGTAGCCTCACTTGGTATTATTATACACAGCAAATAAAACTTTTTTAAATTCAAAGAAATCTGTGTATATTTGCGAGATACATAACTAGAACAAGTAAACAAGTGATGACAAAAAAATTTGCAAAGCTGTGACCATTTATAAGGGTGGTCCTCATTAACTATGGTTCATGATATGTCCTCACTTTGATAAGTGGCCGTAAATATATATATATATATATATATATATATATATATATATATATATATATATATATATATATATATATATATATATATATATATATATATATATATATATATATATATATATATATATATATATATATATATATATATATATATATATATATATATATATATATATATATATATATATATATATATATATATATATATATATATATATATATATATATATATATATATATATATATATATATATATATATATATATATATATATATATATATATATATATATATATATATATATATATATATATTGATAAAGGGTACCTTGTCACCTCCAAAGTAGATACCCAGCGTACGTTGTCACTTCATATATAACGTTGTGACCTCCGTTTTCGGAGGTGACAACGTTTTGCTCTTTTTTCGACTGTATAAGCATATAGATGGTGTTAGAAGCCTAAATTCAAATTTTTGTCTGGAGGTGATAACGTCATACTTATACTCACAAATTTAATTTTTAGTTCAGCTGTAGATCGCTGGCGTTGCCGTCGCTCTTAGTTGTATAATTGCCAATACGATGTCACCTCCGCCTGTATATGTAGTTTTTTGTATCACGTACGGTACGTTACAGGCTCCACAGTTTGGCAACGTCGTGTACTAGACCTTAAGCATTCAGGTATATAGAATTCCATCGAAACTCATAAATTTACACGTACTTTTTTAGGATTAGTAGCTGCATTTAAACTAGTATTTTTAAAGTACTCAGGAAATTTAAGGGATCGCTTGAATTGTACATCATTTTCAAATAGTTGTATGTTCGAAAAACGTGATCGGATAAAAGGTGCAAATATATAAGAAAAGACATTGATTATGGTTTAAAAAAATAAACTAATAATTTCTATTCCATGTAAAAGGTTTTGAATTTAAACGAGTTCCTTTGAGATATGAAGAGATTATTATAGGAAATATTTTGTAGTCGTAATTATGTAAAAATAAAAAGTTATCTTTTTCCAAAATGATCATTTCGGATTTCTTGGATTATTATTTTTGGAATTATCATATGATACATTCAATCTTGCATCTACAAAAGAAGATTTAACTTTAAACATTTTTACAGTATTCTAATTCACAAATTTTTAAAGAAAAAAATGGTATTAAACAAAATGATGTAGCATTTGATATGTGGTGTGCAAATTCACTTGTGTTCACACATCCGATTAATGAAGTTTTAATTTACATTATAAGTATGTAGTATGTATACAACTGACGAAGGAAAGAATAAAAGCGAAATGATCATTTTGTAAAAAAATATTAACTCTTTTTATATTTACATAATTACGATTAAAACATATTTCCTATTAAATCTCCATTTCTTTTCCATATTGTACATGAAAATAAAACTACGTCATAAGCCTGACAGAAACTTTACGGTACCGAATGGCTTCAACAATCGCAAATTTGACATAAGGTGTCGCATTTTTTATTACAAAATGACTAAATTATTATTTTATTATTAAGCAGGGGATGATTAAACTTTTGAAACCATGATTTAAACTTGGCACAGAGTTTCTTTTTAAGAAATCCTGTTGGTAAAAAGTTTGTTAGCGAAAGAAATAGATATGAGCTCCAGATCTATGTCGCGACTGATCAGGGAAGACCTTGATGGTATGAGGGCTTGCCGTAGAAGTACTGGACACTTATTAACAGCTCGACTTAAAGAAATAAGAAAAATCGGAACCAAGTCTCATTGGCAGAAGTACGCGAAAAATCTTCATCGCTGTATCTTGTTTACGGATGAGATAATTTTTACCATTAAAGAAAAATTTAATCGTCAAAAGGACAAATGTATGCTAAAAGCTCTAAAGAAGCTACTGCTGCAATTGGCAATGTTCTGCGTGGTCATCATTCAGCAAGGTTGATGGTTTGGTGGGGAGTAAGTTGGCATGGTGTGATAAAAAACTTTATTTTTGCAAGCAAGGTGTTAAAACCACTATCAAAGTGAATCGAAGAGAAACTCTTAAGAAGGTGGTTTTGCCGCTTAGATCAGACTTTCATTTTAAAACCAACACTGGATTCTCCAGCAAGACGCAGCCCACACAACAGGAAGTTCACAATTGTGGCTTGCAGAGAATGTGCCTAAGTTTATTAAGAATGAAGATTGGCCTCCTGAAAGGCTAAATTTAAATCCTTTGGATTAAAAGCTTTGGGTTGAATTAAAGGCAATGGTTTGCAGAAAACGACATGCATCAATGGAATCCTTGCAACGCAGTTTGTCCAAAGCGGTTTAAAACTTTCCTATAGAAAAAGTACGTGCTGCTATAGATGAATGTCCAGATAGATTTTGGATTGTAAATTTTATGATTTATAGTAATAACTTCTTCTCCTGTAGCCATCTATATCTTGTGCTTTAAAAAATTCTAAATTGTCTAGTAACAGTGTTCATTGACACGTTCACTAATCATTTATTCTATATCGACAATTTATGGATGGTAATGGAACAATCTACAGAGTACAACGTAAGGACTGTATCAAAAAGAAAGTTGACACCTTCAGACTCATATACCTTTTATAATTATAATACTTTAACAACAATTAATACTTTTAACAATTTTATAATAAAACAACGCTTTAATGTCTAGAAAATTTAATAATTTACAGAAACATAAAAAATTATTATTATTTTGCCCGTTTTCCCACTTTCTTTTTTAGGTTAGGTATTAAGTTTTGGA
Organism: Agrypnus murinus; assembly: GCA_929113105.1. Taxonomy (NCBI): domain Eukaryota; kingdom Metazoa; phylum Arthropoda; class Insecta; order Coleoptera; family Elateridae; genus Agrypnus; species Agrypnus murinus. Next base: position 51,315,581 of record OV816023.1, read on the forward strand.
TGACTTCGTTCGCTTTGGTGGCCTTATTCAACTTTTTTTAAATCTTCTAGACTAGTTGCAGCTTCAATGTTTTTCTGAAGATGTCGTTTAATAATAGTCCAATATCTTCAATAAAACGTGCTTCAGGGTAGTTTGGAGGATTAGGCTCTTTCTCGTTAAAATTGATATGCTGTTTATCCCTAGTGGCCGCTGCATAGTGGCATGCAGCTAGATCCGGCCAAAATAAAGTAGGCGCTGTATGCTTTTTAATCATTGGCGCCAGTCTTTCTGGAAACATACTTTTCGATATAAATTTACATTCAAATTTTCTTGAGTAAATAAGGGGCTAGATTTCATGCCGCATTTGCATATAGCTTGCCATACTAAGACCTTTCTCCCATATTTTCCCACAAAAATCGAATTCTCCTTTTTGCTCACATAATAATCGGGGAGCAGGCATCTCAAAACGCGCTTATTTAAAGAGGTGGTCCGGACTCGATGACACACGCTTTTTGAAAACTGATTTGTATGTAAATTCTCCCGCTGAATCCGAATCCCAAGGGCTGCCGTCGTGTCGATTTGAAATAAGCTTGACCCTTTAAAAGTCATTTTTACGTAAAATTTTGAAAAATCAAAAACGCGCTTCTTTTCTGGTTGCAACCTGGTTCATCCTGGATGAAGCTAGAAAGTTAATTTTTATTTTGAAAAATTCTCCCAGAGTTGTAGACTGCAACTCTGGTTGAGATACTAATGACGCGACGTTGTAATACTTAGCCGCTATTGTTCCATCTGCATTCCTAACTTATCCAAATTCTAGTATTTCGGAGAGAATCGCAGGACGATGCCGAGAACCAATAGAAAAATTCAAATTTGAATTGTATTAATGACGATCACACAATTTTCCGGAAATTTATACAGTAAAGTCTCTCTAATTCGGACTAATTAAAACAGGGCCAATCCGAATCATCGCCGTTTTTGGATTACCGCGTCTGTAGAGTTACAATGTTTTATTTGTAAGTAAATGGAATTAAAACATTCTGCAAAAACATTTATTTAAAAATAAATAAAACTACAAAAATATTTAACGCAAAACAGTTTTAAAAACGCAAAAATAATGTTCCGCATTAATATGTAGTTAATCAAAAACGGCGGCGATTTTGTTTGTTTCGTGTTTTTTAAACTTAATACCTTACACTGAGAAAAGCGTTTAGTTTGAAGAATTAAATTTATTCAATTCAACTAAATAGATAGTTAAAATCTGTTAAATCAAATTAAATTTAGTTTATTTAACTAAATATTTAGTTGAATTAAATACATTTAATTGGTCCTACTAAATGCTCTTCTCAGTGTAGAAACGATTTTTCTTTTGAATCTTCCAGCATCACAATTGTTTCAATTTTTCTACCGTTCATTGCAAAGCTACGCTAATCGCTTTGCAACTGTTTTTAATGAACCTTGCTGCTTGCGAATCATTGAATAGCTTTTCCCCGAGATTTTTAACAGACATAAATTGTATCTTTTTAAAATTAAGTATCCAATCTTTACTTGCCCTGAAGTCAGCCTTTTTGGAAACATCTTTGATAAAGTTACAGCAGCATGCGGTGCATACGAAACAATGCAGTTGCGATACGACGTATGCGCTATCGGACTCGTACATATTGCGTGCGAGCGTGACAGCGCATACGTCGCATCGCGATTGCTTCACTGTTTCCTATGCACCACTGCACACTTCTTGATAAAGATGCTTTGCCTTTTCGGTCAAAATTTCGGAAGTTCGGATTATGAAAACCTTTAAATTCGGATTACAATAGAATCAATGTAAATAAATTGCTGATCCGGATTGTCGTGGTATTCGGATTAACGTAGATTCGGATCAACGAGCCTTCACTGTATATATATATGCTACCAAGGAGTAATTTTTTGGAAATTATACTTGTAACATATATAGCTACATAAAACCAATTAATCATAATGCATTTTTTTTTCTGTGCGTCGTGCGATTCTCTTACCGAATATAGCCTCGTGCATTGATTCTGCCTGGAAATTTTGATTTCGTGCATTTCTGCAACGTAATTGCACTCCACTTCGTGTCGTGCAATTATGACGTTGCAGAAATGTCACTCAAAAAATTTCCGGCAATTATCAATGCACTTGGTATATTTATAAGTGAAAATAACATTAACCGAGTTATGTAGATTCTAACAGTTTTGAGAAAAGAAATCTGAGGCAATTACAATTTCGTTATACTATGTCATATTTTCAAGTTGCATGTCAGATTAAGAACATTATAAAAACTAAAATAAATCTTTTAAAAGATTTACACTTGGCAAGAAGCAAATGTGTAGCAGCCATTGAAAATGCCAAAATAAACAAATTAGATAAAATTTTACCAGTAAAACTACAATTTTTTGGCAACAAATGAAACTGCAAACAAATTAACTCAGTTCCATTGACGCAAAGGCTCTTGAGAGATGAAACAAGAGAGATGGATGAACAAACTAAAATCCGGGCCTTTTCGTATGCATGGACCGATTATCCATCATCACTTTTTGAATCGGATCCATTAACACCTGGGGGATATATAATGAGAAAAGGAAATAAATGTTATTTTTTCAGTACGATAAATAAAGAAATATATTTTAATATCTCAGAATGCAACACTTTTCCGCGGGATAATTTCAATACTATCTACGTCATTGATATGATGTGTTTTGTATAACGGTTTCAAAACTATGGTTGTATGACATTCAGTGAATTATTTAAGAAATATTTTAACTCGATTTTTCAAATGAAGCCTTCTAATTGCACCTATGTTATTCTTGTGGGGGACAGGTACGATTTTCCTGAATGTGCTAAGGGTGCGGAACGGAAACAATGATCCAGATTTACTGAAAATATTTACGAGGTCAGTGATACGGTAAAGATACCACAATGGAAATCATTTATTGATAAATAATCAACTTAAGAGTAGCTTGCTTAATTTCATAGTTTGCAAAATACAAGAGATATAAAAATAGATCTCTCTGGCATGCATGTAGAAGATAAAGCAATGGTATGCACAAATAATGAAGTGGATATTTTGAAAAATCAGCGTTTTACAGAACATGAGGAAGCAGACACCAGAATGTTTGCATTGATTCAGTTTTTTTAAAGAGAAAATAGAATGGTTCTGATTTATTCCAATGATACTGACGTTTTCCTACTATCAAGGTATTATTCAGTAGCTTTGTTAATTTTCATATGGTTACATCGCAAAGAAGGCTTTGTTCCGTGTCTGCCCCACATTGAAGAACTGGCAGGCAAGATTCGGGACGATCCAAAAGATCTTGCTTGCATTCTTTTAGCGGCTTACTGCCTCTCTGGCAATGACTGTTAGCTATCCTTTTCGAAAAGGAAAAAGAACTGCCCTGAAAGTTATAATGAAAAATATGGTAAAACTGGCTTGGAGAACCTATTAGTGGAAGATGGGGACGAAATGTTTTCGACATGTCGGCTATTCTTTAAGGCTTTATACAGAAGTTTAGAATTCACTGGTTCACTAGATGAAGTCCGTGCTCATTTGTTCCCGACTTGTAAAACAGACATTCGGTAAGAATGTTGATCTACGTTTTTATAAACATCATAACATTCATAACCAATTTTACTTATATTTACCGCCTCCCTCAGAAGATGCTTTTTATACCACATTCAAAGGGCATATTATCAAACATCTATAAGACTGCTGTGAATGTTAATGATAATTTCCCCGAAATATTAGAATTTGGATGGGCTATGGATGCAGATGGAACAATAGCACCTATTACGTCTTTAGTATCTCAACCAGATTTTCTTAAAATGCAGACATTTTGCAAATGCAAATTAAGTATATGAACAAGAGCATACAGATTATTATAATTTGTTTTACGTGGGGTACCCGTATCAACATACCCCCACGTTCCTTCCAGAAGGAAGTGATTGGGATACGCCCAATCAGCGCGCAATTGCTCCCGGTCAGCTCACTGGTCGGAGCGAGGTTGCCTATCCACCCTCTACTAGCTAACCAGGCTAGTACCGGAGCGATTGACTAGCACGTGCTCACCCGCCGGCACCCTCCCGTCCTATTTCATACGGGGCTAAGTACCTCGTCCAGCAATAGGACTATTCCCCCAACTTAACTCAGTTGAATAGAGAGAGCCCTCCAGTCCTCTTTCATACCTTCATAAGCTCCTCCCCGAGAGAGGGGTTGGGGCCACTGCCCGATCGAATCCAACCAATTGTGGCGGGACTTGGTTTTTTTAATGGTTTTGCCACCCCGATCTACCAAATTATAGGCTTGGTGGGCATACAGATGTTTTTAGAAAGATTTATAGTGTAGAATATCTTGTCTATGCGAAGACAAATGTCATACGATCAAATAATAAGATTTATATATCACTAGTCGCCCGCGTACAAGATATTGTAATTGCAATAGTTTCGTCTGTATTACAGACAGCGATATAATTTTTTCACCAAAAGCTTTTTTGGGCTTTTTTTAATTATAGTCTCGATAGATAGTCCTCTATCTCTTGTAATAAAAAAGTTTTTCGATTGGTGAAAATTTTAATGCAGAAATATGACATAACAAGTAGTATAAGGAGTATAACAAAATAGTAATTTTCTCAGATTCTTTTTTCTCAAAACTGAATTTTAAGTATTTAGTACGTTGCAATCTACAACTCTGGGAAAATTCTTCGAAATAAAAATTAACCTTCTAGTTTCATCCAGGACGAAGTTATGACGATGCAAACAATAAAGAAGCGCATTTTTGATTTTTCAAAATTTTAAGTAAAATTGACATTTTAAGGGTCAAGGCCATTCCAAATCAACGGACGCCCTCCGGATTCGGATTCAGCAGGGAAATCTACATACAAATCACTTTTCAAAACGCGTGTGTCATCGAGTCCGGACTCAGTAGGGTCACTCATTTTCTCAGTAGTGTAAATTCGAGCATTGGCAAAGTTTTATAATCAAATTTGCAGTAAGTCTTATCGTCTATTATAACGCACTGGTTTTTCCTTGTTAAAATGTTGTACAGTTTTCTTGTCTGTTTTCTTACAGCTACAGATTGTTTTTCGTTCCTTTTAGGTTTTTGAATCATTCCTATTGATGTTTCTGTTTTTTCGCAGTATCGCGTACTGACAACATTGATTTACTTTTAAAAATCTTCAACACTTTACCTTCTAATCCTGGATTAGAGAGTGGATTATGATGGCAATTAAGGTAATTGAAAAACATAGTCGATTTGAAAAACGCGTTTGCACATCGCTGCTAGGAAAATCCAACTATCCTAAAGTCATTCTAGATTGCTTATAGGAATCGGGCCCCATTAGGTAAAATATTTGTACTTGCCCTATACTGGAGTTGTTCACACGATAAAATGACAAATTATTAAGCTGGCGGAATTATTTATCGTTCGTAGTACAGTGTAGTAACCGCGCAGAAATTGCGAGACAAACAAAGCCACTTTAAATCCGAAAAATACATACTATTTTTTTCTACTAGGTCTAAAAGTACCTCTCAATTAGTAGGATTAGAAGTTTTGCCTAGCAATACGTACAATTTTCTGTTATAAGAAAAACGTTAACTTTAATGACAAATGGTAATGTTAAAACAAAGATCTTTAAATAAGCCCCAGCGTGGCTGAATACTGGGCAGTCGTTTTCTCACGACATTGATCCAAGTCTAGTCTTTCAAATATCGAATCTTGGTTCTCTAATTTCTACTCAAGCGTAAATTGACGTTTACTTCAGCCTTGGTAGTGTAATGTCTGGCGTTCCGGACTTTCACCCAAGCTGCCCGAGATCGACTCCCGGTGCCGGCAGATCTGGTTAAGGTTTTCTGCAGTTTTCTTGAGCTGCTACAACACAAATGTGGGATTTGCGCTGTTCCATCTGTAAGTCGGCTGCAGCCGCACGTAGGGCCTACGTAATAATCATAATCGCCCCCTCCCTCCCGCACAAGCTTATAGCTTCTGGGGCCTGGTTTCCAGGTTATGGGTTGTAGCAATCATTATTATTATTATTACTTACCAGTACTCGGTTCTCTCATTTCACGCAAGTTTCAAGCAATGTTTATTTCTCGAGTCTTGGATGTTTGATTATTGTCGCTTAAGGGTTAGCCAACACCCTGGTATTAATTCTCGGCTCACTAAACTTTGTCCAAGTCCGAGCCAATGTTTAGAAACCTAATCTAAGTTCCTTACGATTTGCTTTCACGAAAATAACCATTAGGCTTGAAAGATTTTTAAGTATTATTTTCGTGAAAAGTTATCACATTTGGTCCTCCATAATTCAAAAAATACTAATTTTAAATACCACATATGGGGTATTGCTGAACTTAACTGAAAAAAATATGCTTTTCATTTAAGAAATAAGGGGTTCCATTTAAAAAACGTCGATGACGATATAGGCCCCATAGTAGTAAACTAAAAAATTAAAATTGACGACCATAACATCCACAAGAAACAAATAAAATTGATGTGTCCGAGCTTTTATTCCAAACAGTGGTAATACAAAAAATATAAATTTTATTCCTTACTTTATTTACACACTGTATATGCACAAGGAAAACTCTAATAAAACCATAAAAGTGTTAAGTTCGTATGGTCGCAATATGTGTTGAGAGTCTATGAGAGTAATTATTTATACGAATTAGAAGCATTCGATTCCTTCATATTTTATGTATGACAATTTAATACCCACATAAAGACAAATCTTAACTAAACGAACTGCAAACAGTTCGTAAGTGTGACTTCGGCAACTTAACGAATATTTGTTGTAAAAAACACATTATTTCATTTGTCTATATTCAAAAGAATATCTAACTTTTTCAATCGAAATAGAAACTGGATAAAAGCATATTCAAATTAAACTCTTATTTCCAAGATTAAAAGAAACTTTATAATATTCTAAGAAACTCAATATCATATTTATACAAATATTACGTTATACGTAACTACTGGACGTCTAATAAAACTAAATTTCAAGATATGTACTATACTATCGTAACTATACACAACATTGGTACGTTGCTTTGTTATTTACCTTTAATGACAGTAGCAAATAAATCTTTACAGATTTAAATATTAGTTTTTTGAACTCACTATCTAGAAAGCAGTGTTCGACGCACTGTCTAGTCAACCGGGAACACTTGTTTCCCGGTTAAGTAAACCGGGAAACACTCAGTGGTGCCAACTGCCAACCCTTGCAAAATTTAAATACCTTTTTTACTGCAAAATTTCTGCCGAAAAACAATCTGTCACATTTGTCAATTGCAGTCATGACTTGCTTTGGTTTATTTTTTTAAATAAAAGTTGTGAAATCAGATAAAAATTTTATTTGACATTTATAACAATGACTACGTTCGTTTCAAAAAATATTGTACAATTCTCGTGCGTGAACAATGTTCCCGCGTTCACGCATATGAAGGCCCTCGCTCCCTTCGGTCGCTCGTGCTTCAAAACTGCGTTCACGCGGGAACATTGTGTTCCCGCACTCGTATCGTAAATAACTATTACAGGTTTCGCAAAAAGTTTTTGCGTCAGCCGGAATTGTAAATACTTTTATATTAAATAATCCCGTTATATTTAAAAAATAATTTAGTAAGAGATGACACAAGTACAGTTTAATGTTACTGGATAATCGAAACAAAATGTGATATACTGGGCATTATCCCGGTTTTAATTATTTTTAATTAATCGCACTTCTACTTACAGGAATTGATAATTAGTTCTTCAACAATATTATATTTAAAGGATTTAATAAGTTCCCTTTGTTCTTGGTTTTGTTATAGTTTCAATTCATTATAGAAAGAAACTTCTTTCTAATATATCACAGATATAAGTATTTCTAATCAGACTACTAAAGTTTTCATTTAAAAAATACAATTTTATGATGTAAACGAGAAATCAATGATTATAATTAGAAAAGCCATATTCAACTAGTTAGTGCTACTATAAAGGCGCTTTAAAAATGTTGCAACGGCTTAATAATAAGTCTTTAATAATAATTTATAAGAAAATCATTTCTTAAGTAAGAAATACAAAAACGCCAATTTACTATAACTCAAAAAATAAAAAATAAGTAAACCGAGAATGCTCGCTTGTTTTCTTTTGTTATTTTGCCACTAAAATGCCCCCGGCGAGCAATTTGAACCACATGATTTCAACATCTGGAGACCCAAAGCGACCCTTTTTATGAAATGTACATCTATGGAATGTGAATATATAACTGTGCATAACGCTAGTATGCTCTGACTTCCGACGACTTGGCAGCGCTGCTGGAGGTAACAGCGGACTATAAGTATCTTCTTATATATACATTTTGGAGGTCGGTTCGTATCTTCTGTAAACTCTATATATGACAAAATAAAACAAGGGAAATAATTTCCCCTTTCTTGAGATTCGGATTCTAGAGGTTCCCCTCATCACAAATATAACAAATTTTTAGCAATATATTCACGGGAATACCCGGAAGTCAGGTCGTCTCCTCTGTATGACGGAGGTGACAGCTTAACAGGCATCAATATATATATATATATATATATATATATATATATATATATATATATATATATATATATATCTATAGAGGCCTACCATGCGTCTGGACCAAAAGCGTAGCGCCCAGCGTCCGGCGTATATAAGTGTATATAAATGATGGTATCAGTCAGCGTCTTTTGCAAGCTATAGGTTTATTCAGCGTCTGTTTATTTTATGCAAGCTATAGGTTTATACAGCGTCCATTTATTTTTTCAGTATTGGCCAGCCTGCTTGAATTCCTTTGCCTGTCTGCGGTGTCGAGTTACTCTCTGCATTTCTGAGTAAAGATTGCGTCATTTAAACTGGCAAAAATAACTCTATTTTATTAACGCTATGTAATAAATAATTTTAGTTTCGTTTCTGTATGTGTATGAATTTTATTTAAAAGGCTTTCAGATTTAAAATACTATATGCATAAAAACATCATAAAACTCGAAATATTATTGGATTTATATGAAATTTTATAGAAAGGGATTTTTGAGGTCGCTGATTTCAAATTTGTTGTCATCGTTAGCAAATTTTGAAAGGACGTATGAAATATGTCGTCCATAGTAATTAAAATCTAAAATACTAAAGTATTTTAAAACATTTTGTTTCCGTTTACATTTTAAAGTTTTCCATCGACGGTGTCCAACAATTACTGCTGTAGAAATCGATTTACATATTTAAGCTATCATCTTTAGTAATAAGTTCAGTGAATAGTAGAAAGTAATTATTACAGTTTTTACATGCATGCAAACACAGTCTGAAATTCTAGCCATTGTCCATTACCCTAATATCCATCGTTCGAAAATTATTTTTTTAAATAAAATCTACACATTTTTGGAATGTCAACATCATAACGTACACTTTTAACATAACTAGATTTACGGTACAAAATCAGATTTTTAGCTCTGTTCTTTGCCGAAAAAATGTAAATGTTTTCAAAATTCTTTAAAAATTATAAAAAGTACGGAATTTTTGGCAAATTCCCAATTCTGAATCTGTTCACTAACTGAGAATTCGAATTAAGTGTCATTTGTGAATTAAGTGACACAATAATCAGCATTTGTTTTTTACGTGTGCTAGAATTGGTTTTAAAGTTCGACTACTGTTTTAGTAGAAGCAAATCGACCAGCTATCGTGATTCCCGTATGAACTGAAAGGCAAAAATGTATGGATGTTTTTATATGATAGCCTATGTATTGGGGTAGAAGTTCCGACAATTCGTCAAAAAATCGTCCTGTGCAGGGGTGCTGTAGGGGTGATTTTAGATAAAAATCGACAATTTTTAAAATCCACACTTTTTAATATTTATATCGCAATATCTTGGGAACTAATTGCGATATCGTTGTAGTTCTTTTTTTAAATTAATGCTCAAACATGAGCGCTTCTAACTATATAAAGCAGATTAATAAAATTTGTTTAATTAATTTAAACAATATGTCTGAACTTGAAATTTAGCTTTTCGTGTAATGTAAATTACACTAAGTGACAAAGTTTCTTATCTTTGGAAATTTTCCTATACATCCTGCGGAAGAATTAATGGTAAAGGTTTCAAAAAGTTTTTAAAAAAAGAATTATAAACTTATGTTTAATAGTTTTGGAGATATCGATTGTTTTGTGAAGCGCTGTGATAGCGCGTGGCACAACTCCTTACAGGCTTCGTAAATACGTGCAACGATTCATTTATACGAACTATTTATGTTTGTAATTTTGTAATGTCTTCATACAAACGTAATATAAGAGTTTGGAAAAAAAGAAAGCAAGATTGTTTAAAGTATAGAATGTTTGAAAAGCCAATAAATAGCGATTAAACAGCCAAAAAACACAGTTTACTACAATTTATATTTAATATTAAGTTGAACCGTTACCAAGAGTTTCCTCTAAAAGGTCAATGTTGTTTCCAGCAAATTGAATAAATCTTCCTCTTATTAATTGTGATGGAACAATGCTTTTTCATTTTCGTAGAATTTCAGATTGTGCAACGGAGTTTCTAATTCTCATGATATTGATATTCCTATAAGGTAGAGAATGCCCACAGGAATGAAGGGTTTCGATGATTTTGCTTGATTTAGTCTCTTGATGAACCAGTAAACCCAAAGCGGCGTGTTTTGGAGTATGCTTTTTAAAATTGGAATGACAGTAAATTATGTCTTGACAAATATTCAGAACAACATTTTTTTTCCTTTCATCGTCTGAATCTTCGACTAGCAACTGTATTAATAAAAACAGTTTATCTGGAATGTACTCTCTAAAACTATTGCTACTTAAATCTTTGTAGTTGTCCAATCCCTTTACTTGTGACATATCACTTTTAATGCTGTTGCAGAGATTGACGATCTCAGATATTTCAGAACAACCAATTTGCAAGAAATCGTAAGATTGCAGATCATCTTTCTGTTCGATCTCAATTATCTGTGACTTTCACAAGATTTAAACAAATTCTCTGCTATATATTTAGCTTGAAAAGTTTTAATATTTTTTTACTTGTAAAACTAGAGTAACACCTTTGATGCCAGTCTAACTCATGACTTTGAGAGGAATTAATAATGCCTAGAACTTTATTTAAAAATTCATCATGACCAGGATCTACATTTAGCTGATTTAGCCTTAATTGAACACTATTTTTAAATGTTAAGAATGATTTTGGAGCACTTGAAAGTAAATTGTCCGCTTGTTGACAAGTTATGCAGGTTTTCTGTTTTTTCTTGCGATATTGAATCGTTTTTATCTTTGATTCTAATTCGCTTTCCGAGCTACTTGTTACTTCCATGATTTCCAATTCTAAAATATAATATTCGAACGAAATAAAATAAATGACTACTACCAAATTATGTTAAACTGTTGTTTTGAGTAAGAACATTATAAAATGGTGAAAAATAATACTTACAATTATAGGAGTTCAAGGTAAGTAAACAATGTGATGCAAAAATAGTCTTATTAACCTCTGGAAACAGACACACTTTTATTTAAAGAAAGCACCCTTCAAACAGTCACCACAGTTTCAACCACTGAATGACAAAATCAAACTAAAATTCCAGACTAATAATTTCACATCTGTCAGGGTTTTCATAAAACTATAATAATAAACACAAGCATACGTCTAAAATTCAACGGTCCGTTTAAAGTTATGGGAAGATATAATTAATAAATTATTAACCTACCATAACAAATTTAAATGGGTCAACTAATAAGTTACCAACTTTTGTAACTGCTTATACATATGTACACACAAAGGATTTTCCAATTTATAGCAGTTAAATAATATATTTAATAACAAAGGGTAAAAAATATGAATAGTAAGAAATAACATGAAGCATTATTTGATGCATGTATGGATAGTTTGTTGAGCGCTGCGGTGTACGGGGGTATACGACGTTTTAAGAGGGGGAATATGCAGAGCTTTACGTTTCATCAAATATCTCCCTTATTAAGAGAGATAATTAAGAAAATTAAAAACCATCAGATAGCGCTACTATTGAGTAATAATGTTTATACAGTATGATTTTTTGATAAAGTCGACGGTTTTCGAGAAAATTGAGTGCAAACAAAAATTACAATTTACAGAAATTGCCGCTTTTGAGATAATCGCTCTTGAAATATTTCTCGCCCGTATACTGCCGTGTTAAATTATTTAAGTCTTCTTAAACATTGTTTATTTCTAATACTCGCATTTAATTACCGATGGTACCATCAGAAAGCTTATAATACATAGAATATTACTACAAAAAATCAGAAATTGATGGTTTTATCATAAAACCACCCCTAGAAGACCCCTGCACAGAACGATTTTTTGACGAATTGTTGAAAGTTCATCCCCAAGACATAAACTATCATAAAAATGCATGCATACATTTTTACCTTTCAGTTCACACGAAAATCGTAAATAAGCGGCTTTTGTTTCATATTTTCCTCTACTATTTATTACTGCGAGAATTGTAGGTAATACAGACAAAATTAGATTTATCATAAACAAGTAATAATAATAATGCAAGTTCTTAATAAAAAATAATTTAAAACGTTTATTTTCAGAGACATTAAAAAAAGTAAAATGACCGTGGAAGCAACTATGCTAAAGTATAATAGCATATACAGGATTACGTCACTTTATGTTAAAATAAACAAAGACAGAAATTTTGGGAAATATAATCCATAATAATGCTTGTCACCTACATAATATCGCTTTACACGGAAATGGCGTAGTGCAAAGGTTTCTTATTTTGCTACGACTTGTTATTAATAAACAACAGCATTTTTATAGGAACGTCTTTTATGCTTATATTGAATTATTCCCGATACGATTATTTTTTATACATGAATTACGTACTTCTAATTTACTAATAAGTATTTATAAGTTTATAAGATTTGCCGAAGTTGTTGCTAACATTCTATAAGAAGACAGCACCTTAAGGAAAAGAAGTTGTAAAAAAGGCCGCAAAGTTAGAAAATGTAACAGTTTTATCGACCTCTGAATATTTCTGAATTTGTTTCTCGTCATGCAGTTCTATGCAATATCGACTCCTTTGCCTTCTTCAACATACCAATACAAATCAGCTTGGGACAACGTATGATAGCCTAATAAAAACAGGATGCCAATAAAACTGAAAAGTTCTTGCCTTGTAAATATAAAATCGTGTGTATTATTTATCATGAGCCTACTTTACAAAAAATGGCAATACTATATTTTCAACTTCATCATCAAAAAGTTTTAGAAAAAATATCCAGCGGTGATTGACCTGCCAAATGATTTTTTAGCTGTTCAATTTTTTGTGTTCTCTTCGTCGGGCAAGTTCTGATACAAAAAGAAACCATCTCTGCACTTAGGTTTCTGGTTATTTGTTTTGAGTAAACTTGAGAATGTGAAAAGAAGAAGAAAGCATTTAAGTAGAAAAAACTGAAAACAATACAGTTAAGAAAACACCTGAAGAAAAACTAAGGTCCATCTCTGAATAAAAAAAAAACACAGGGAAACGTTTTGTTGGACTTGAACCTGGAAAAGGAATAAGCAATGAGAAATCAGCAATCCGTACTCTAGTTTTGCATGACTCGCTGGTGAAACCTTGGAGAGTTGTTGGAGGTAGAAAAAACCAACGGAAAAGATTTTTAAGTACATTGTTGATGTCCAATGATATTCGACACTACCGTCTTTATAGTTTAGCAAATAAAACAATTGGCATTGCACACAAAACAAAATTGTCATACAAAACAAAAATATTCTACAGTACATTCTCTCGATGCCATCCCTATGTTATTACCGTCTATATCAGGGATCCCCAAACCGTCGATGGCGAGGTACTAGTAGCTCGCGGGGACATTTTCGGTAGATCGCGTTAACGCTCCGGATGGCTAACCATGATTCCTCCACTGAGCTGTTGATGACAAAAAAGAAGTCCATCCTTCTCATTAAAGTTAATAAGTCTGATAAAAAATCTGTTATTACATTTGTTATTTATTACTAGCAATACTTCAATTTCTTTCTTATGTACAATTCAATTTCAGTTTCTTTTTGTTATATACAGTTTAATTAAAATTGATTTCATATTTACTAGAAATGTAAGTTTATAGGCAATAAACAAATGTAAGATTTTTTAAAAAAGTTGGTAGTTCTCTTGACTAGTAGCTCATAGTAGGATTTAAAAACGGTGCAGTAGCTCAGAAGCTTCATAAGTTTGGCGACCACTGGTGTATATTATGTATGCAAACCTAATGAAATAAACAGAGCTACCTGTTTGTACAAGCAACGCGCAAACATAAGCTTCAAACCACAAAAACTAAAACCACTAAAACTTGTAGATAATGACAATTCCTATGAACTCCTGTAACATGTAGTAACGCATTGTGTATGTATGGCAGGTGTCTGAAATGTCAAAATAAAATGAAAAAATAGTTGAATTTAATGTTAAGATTGCAGCTACTTCCTTCTTTCGTCCACCAATAAAATGATTTCTCCCGTCATCCATTTCTGTTTTGCTCTCGGCTCTTGGATTTCCAATTCATTTTCTTGTACTTCATGTATTACGTTTTTAATAGACTGCCAAGAGTTTTTCATTGTTTCTGTTGTTTCCAATTGTACTTAGTTTCCTTAAATTTACTATTTGACACTCTTACTGTTGTTATTCTCTTACACTTGTTATTTCCTGTTTTATCTCTCTGGTTCTCCCAGTTTCTCAAAGTTAGGCCTTGTTTTGTTTCTTTCTCTTCTGGATTTTCTTCAATTTAATATCAAGTTTTCCAGCTACGGCGTTTGCGATCAGATCCGATGTATGATCCAGGATAACTTTTTACACCTATAATCCCGTTTCTATATCGTTTATCAATCAGTATGTAATTTATTTGATTATCATTTCCTATGATATTTCCTTCATTGTCTCTTGGTCCTTTCTAAGTGTATAATCGCCTTTCTGGGAATTGGAACTAAATGTTTGCTACCATTAAGTTTTCTTCATTAAAGAACTGTACCAGTATAGGGATATACTGGTACTCCTGTCGTTCCGTTTGCAAATACCATAGTCTCCAACAATATCTTCAACTCTTCCTTTACCTATCCTTGCGTTGAAGTCGTTCATGATTACATCCGCTTCATTCTTTTTGGTAATTCTTAGTAGGTAATTTTTACATCATGAATGAAAAACTCATGCAGTATGGAGTATTTTCGAGCAACTTATATTAAGATCAATAGATGGTTCCATATCTTGGACGGCACTCATGCAAAATGTTTCTAAACGTAAAACCGGTAAGATTCTATTGTAGACAAGAACCATAACCATAATATTTTCCTTGACAACTTCTTTTCTTTTATTCAACATGCACGCACTATGGTGCTGAACCATTGAAAACTGCAAAAAGATATGACGGAAAAGAAAAGAAAAAAAAGTACTTTACTGCTCAAAAGCTACTGTACTATCAAAACAAAAAGAAATAGAGACGTTAACGCAGAAAATGAAGTAAAAGCCTTCCCAAAGATCTCGTATGGTTTCTCTATTTCTTACAAAATCAAATGTAACTGAACTAAAGGGTTCAGTGTGATGTGATGAAAAAGTATATCACATGCCCAAAGAAATTCAGTTTGCTAATGCAGAAAAAAATCCAACCTATTGCTTGGGTTGGAGGGTTTTATCTCCTAAAAGTGGTACTCTCATGTATTGGACTGAACCTCAAAGACTGTGGTGCTTAGAAAATCCTTGTTCAGACATTATAATTGGAATGCTTTGTGAATGCTGTTTTCAATTTTGAAACGTTTACAGTTATACCAGTGTACGAATATCAACGCTTGTTGGACAAAGTAAAATTGCTATAAAACAACATCGAGTGACATTAAAAAATATTTTGAAAGACTCATAGAAAATGAGAAGCAGAAAAGAGCTGGATCCTACGTGCATGCAGTATAAGGGAGTGTTTATATGATGTGTCATATTACGCAGGTTTTAAAGTTTTTTTAACTTTGTTATATAATACTTCAGATATTGTAGCAAATCTGGGAATGTATAATATATAATGTTACAATGCGTTTTCTATATTAAAAAATTTTTAAATTTAGCACAAAATTTTTTTATGTATGCCGTAGATACATAAACGAATCGTGAAATGGCAATGTAATAATCACTGTTATAAAAGATACATGACTTTTTATAATAAAAATTGGTCAGACATAAAATCTTATTTGCCTTTTAATCTACAACGGTAGTTTAGTTGCATTCGTTACTATAAACAAGCCTTGAGGAACAAAAACAATTAATTCTAAAGTTCGCATGTTGACTATACGTGTTTATTTTAAGATATTTAATTTTTAAATGATCCGAATGAGTGCTGCATGAATAAAATATTTTTTACAAGTACTTTATATGAACTACAGCTGTAAGGTTTATCAAATTAATAATTGCAAAAGAGAACCTATATGGAAAATCCCTAAAAAACGAATGTTAAAAGGAACACGTTTAAAAATTTGTAAACATAACTGACCTTGAATTTGTCAAAAATAGTTTACTTTCATTAAAGATAGGAAATATATATTTGTCTTCTTGAAAATGTTTTTCGTAAATTTTGTAAATATTGTTACTACAAAACATATGATAACTATCCAATTAGGCATTGTAATCACCAGGCTCTGCTTATTATTGTTAATGAAACTTCACTCCTATCAAGAAAAAATCTTTCTAGTCTTGTATTCTTACAAAACATTACTAATGGTCGTATACAGTGTTCTGGTCTTCTTAGTCAAATTTACTTTTATGTACCTAGATCTACTAGCCGATCAACAAAGGTCTTTTATTATAGAATACTAAACACTTTTCACCATTATAATAGTCCCATGTTAACTATCTTTAAATTATACAATTGTTAACCTAGTAACAGATTTGACATATTTATAGATGTTTTCACATCGAGAGGTACTAGATCTAAGATAATTAGTATTTATGAGCAACCACATAACAGTGCAATTTAATGTATTATTATTAACTAAACTATCTCACTTTGGCATATTGTTCACACACTAGTTCTATGCTATTATATTATTTTTTATGATATTATTTTATGTAACATCTACTTGTTCATGTTATTAGTATAATGTTGTTGTTAGCTTATGTTTCCACCATAGGCATTTTGTCTGTTGGGAAAAATAAATATTACTATTACTATTACTATTACTATTACACAAAACTAAAGATTTAAAAAAATAATTACGAGTACAACGAAAATTACAATAAACAATATTACGAAAACTCACAGACCAGGAGCAGACTTGTAACACAGCCAACCCGTCTATAGAAGGGTTACCTGTCCTGAAGTTTCATTTTTATAACAATATAGCAAAATCTTTGAGTAATTTTAAGGTCCAAATGTACCCAGAAAAAATTTAACGGTACATTAAAAAATCTAAACAAAACCACAGTGGATTTACTTATATGTATTGTGAATAACTATTCCAAATTTAACAAAAAGTCAGTACAAAGAAGCCATTTAGACACTCAAATACGGTGCATAAATCTTAACCACATGATCAATAATCGTCGTTTTTTCATAAATAATCTAATAATGTGATAACTGTGGTTTTAAATGAATAGTCTTGGAATGTTAAAACTTGCTTACCTAACTTGTTTTGAAAAACGATGTTTATTAATTAAATTATTTGACATTTTTTATGTGAAAAATAAATTTTAGAAAAACTGTACATTCAAAGTTAACCAAAAAATACAGCTTAAGTCTCATAGTATTTGAAATTTTTTTTTCCAAACTTTTAGGAAAGTTGTATGTCTAATGTAACTTGAACGAACAGTTTCTCTAAAATTAATTTTTCACGTAAAAAATGTGACATAATTTAATTAAGAAACATCGTTTTTCAAAACAAGTAAAGTAAGCAAGTTTTAACATTCCTAGAGTATTAATTTAAAACCAAAGTTATTACATTATTATATTATTTAAGAAAAAGACAAACACGTTTTTTGCGTACACTTGGACGTTAATCAGATATACTTCCATTTATATAAAGCATTAAGCAGAATTTCAAAAAAACGATCAACACTATTCTTGTCGTACGATGCACGGTTCACGAGATATTTGATAAAACATGTTTTACAAGATGGCGGCTAGCGCTCAACCGCCCCCGTCCTGACAAATTCATTCCCAACCGTTACATTCACGGAACACCTCCGAACATTTTCCAACAAGAAAATCAATTCTGTAGAAGATGCAGAAATAAATTACCCGGTTACTGGCCTTCTATAACTATATAAAATTTCAAGTTTGTATGTCATATAAAAGTTTTACAACCCCCAATGTGAGTGGGGGTTGTTTTACCATTGTTTATTTTTTTTTCGACAAGAATTCTAAACTCTATAACTATGTCAAAATCTCAAGTTTGTACGTCATCTAGAAGTTTTATAACTCAAAAGGGGGTGGGGGGGTTGACATTTTAAAATTTTTGACTTTTCTCTTTAGGAAAATTTTAAACACTATAATTATACCAAATTTCAAGTTTGTATGTCATATAGAAGTTTTACAACCCCCAATATGAGTGGGGGTAGAAATTTTACCATTGTTTATTTTTATTTTGACAAGAATTCTAAACTCTGTAACTATGTCAAAATCTCAAGTTTGTACGTCATTTAGAAGTTTTATAACTCAAAAGGGGGTGGGAGGGTTGACATTTTAATATTTTTGATTTTTCTCTTTAAGAAAATTTTAGGTACTATAACTACACCAAATTTCAAATTTGTATATCATATACAAGTTTTACAACCCCCAATGTGAGTGGGGGGGTAGAAATTTTACCATTGTTTATTTTTTTACAAGAATTCTAAACTCTATTCTATTCTATTCTAAACTATGTCAAAATCTCAAGTTTGTACGTCATCTAGAAGTTTTATAACTAAAAAGGGGGTGGGAGGGTTGACATTTTAATATTTTTGATTTTTCTCTTTAGAAGAATTTTAAACACTATAACTATACCAAATTTCAAGTTTGCATGTCATTTAGACGTTTTACAACCCCCAATTTGGGTGCGGGGTAGAAATTTTACCATTGTTTATTTTTCTTTCGACGAGAATTCTGAACTCTATAACTATGTCAAAATCTCAAGTTTGTACGTCATCTAGAAGTTTTATAATCTAAAAGGGGTGGGAGGGTTGACATTTTAATATTTTTGATTTTTCTCTTTTGGAAAATTTTAAATACTATAACTATACCAAATTTCAAGTTTGTATATCATATAGAAGTTTTACAACCCCCAATGTGAGTGGGGGGTAGAAATTTTACCATTGTTTATTTTTCTTTTGACAAGAATTCTAAACTCTATAACTATGTCAAAACCTCAAGTTTGTACGTCATCTAGAAGTTTTATAACTCAAAAGGGGGTGGGAGGGTTGACATTTTAATATTTTAGATTTTTCTCTTTAGGAAAATTTTAAACACTATAACTATACCAAATTTCAAGTTTGTATGTCATATAGAAGTTTTACAACCCCCAATGTGAGTGGGGGGTAGAAATTTTACCATTGTTTATTTTTCTTTTGACAAGAATTCTAAACTCTATAACTATGTCAAAACCTCAAGTTTGTACGTCATCTAGAAGTTTTATAACTAAAAAGGGGATGGGAGGGTTGACATTTTAATATTTTTGATTTTTCTTTTTAGAAGAATTTTAAACACTATAACTATACCAAATTTCAAGTTTGCATGTCATATAGACGTTTTACAACCCCCAATGTGGGCGAGGGGTTAAAATTTTACCATTGTTTATTTATTTTTGACGAGAATTCTGAACTCTATAACTATGTCAAAATCTCAAGTTTGTACGTCATCTAGAAGTTTTATAACTCAAAAGGGGGTGGGAGGGTTGACATTTTAATATTTTTGATTTTTCTCTTTTGGAAAATTTTAAATACTATAACTATACCAAATTTCAAGTTTGTATATCATATAGAAGTTTTACAACCCCCAATGTGAGTGGGGGGTAGAAATTTTACCATTGTTTACTTTTCCTTTGACAAGAATTCTAAACTCTATCACTATGTCAAAACCTCAAGTTTGTACGTCATCTAGAAGTTTTATAACTAAAAAGGGGGTGGGAGGGTTGACATTTTAATATTTTTGATTTTTCTCTTTAGAAGAATTTTAAACACTATAACTATACCAAATTTCAAGTTTGCATGTCATATAGACGTTTTACAACCCCCAATGTGGGTACAGGGTTAAAATTTTACCATTGTTTATTTTTCTTTTGACGAGAATTCTGAACTCTATAACTATGTCAAAATCTCAAGTTTGTACGTCATCTAGAAGTTTTATAACTCAAAAGGGGGTGGGAGGGTTGACATTTTAATATTTTTGATTTTTCTCTTTTGGAAAATTTTAAATACAATAACTATACCAAATTTCAAGTTTGTATATCATATTGAACTTTTACAAGCCCCAATGTGAGTGGGGGGTAGAAATTTTATCATTGTTTATTTTTCCTTTGTCAATAATTCTAAACTCTATAACTATGTCAAAATCTCAAGTTTGTACGTCATCTAGAAGTTTTATAACTCAAAAGGGGGCGGGAGGGTTGACATTTTAATATTTTTGATTTTTCTCTTTTGGAAAATTTTAAATACTATAACTATACCAAATTTCAAATTTGTATATCATATAGAAGATTTACAACCCCCAATGTGAGTGGGGGGTAGAAATTTTACCATTGTTTATTTTTCCTTTGACAAGAATTCTAAACTCTATCACTATGCCAAAATCTCAAGTTTGTACGTCACCTAGAATTTTTATAACTCAAAAGGGGGTGGGAGGGTTGACATTTTAATATTTTAGATTTTTCTCTTTTGGAAAATTTTAAATACTATAACTATACCAAATTTCAAGTTTGTATATCATATAGAAGATTTACAACCCCCAATGTGAGTGGGGGGTAGAAATTTTACCATTGTTTATTTTTCCTTTGACAAGAATTCTAAACTCTATCACTATGCCAAAATCTCAAGTTTGTACGTCACCTAGAATTTTTATAACTCAAAAGGGGGTGGGAGGGTTGACATTTTAATATTTTAGATTTTTCTCTTTTGGAAAATTTTAAATACTATAACTATACCAAATTTCAAGTTTGTATATCATATAGAAGATTTACAACCCCCAATGTGAGTGGGGGGTAGAAATTTTACCATTGTTTATTTTTCCTTTGACAAGAATTCTAAACTCTATAACTATGTCAAAATCTCAAGTTTGTATGTCATCTAGAAGTTTTATAACTAAAAAGGGGGTGGGAGGGTTGACATTTTAATATTTTTGATTTTTCTCTTTAGAAGAATTTTAAACACTATAACTATACCAAATTTCAAGTTTGCATGTCATATAGACGTTTTACAACCCCCAATGTGGGTACGGGTTAAAATTTTACCATTGTTTATTTTTCTTTTGACGAGAATTCTGAACTCTATAACTATGTCAAAATCTCAAGTTTGTACGTCATCTAGAAGTTTTATAACTCAAAAGGGGGTGGGAGGGTTGACATTTTAATATTTTTGATTTTTCTCTTTTGGAAAATTTTAAATACTATAACTATACCAAATTTCAAGTTTGTATATCATATAAAAGTTTTACAACCCCCAATGTAAGTGGGGGGTAGAAATTTTACCATTGTTTATTTTTCTTTTGACAAGAATTCTAAACTCTATAACTATGTCAAAACCTCAAGTTTGTACGTCATCTAGAAGTTTTATAACTAAAAAGGGGGTGGGAGGGTTGACATTTTAATATTTTTTATTTTTCTCTTTAGAAGAATTTTAAACACTATAACTATACCAAATTTCAATTTTGCATGTCATATAAACGTTTTCCAACCCCCAATGTTGGTGCGGGGTTGAAATTTTACCATTGTTTATTTTTCTTTTGACGAGAATTCTGAACTATGCCAAATTTCAAGTTTGTATGTCATCTAGAAGTTTTACAACCCCCAAATAAAGTGCGGGGGTTGACTTAATAAAAAAAACTGTATTTTTCTTTTCGACAGTCTTAAACCCTATAACTATATCAAATTTCAAGTTCCTGTGTCATCTGCAAGTTTAACAACCCCATAAGAGGGTGCGGGGGATGATATAATAACATTTTTTTTATATATTTTTTACAATAATCTTAAACTATAACTGTACCAAATTTCAAGTTTCTGTGTCATCTAGAAGCTTTACAAACCCTAAAGGGGTTGCGGAGGGTTAACATAATAACATTTTGCTATATCATTCTTTACGAAAACCCTAAACCCTATAACTGAACCAAATTTAAAGTTTCTGTGTCATCTAGAAGCTTTACAAACCCTAAAGGGGTGCGGAGGGTTAACATAATAACATTTTTCTATATCACTCTTTACGAGAATCCTAAACCCTATAACTAAACCAAATTTCAAGTTTGTATGTCATCTAGAAGTCTTACAACCCCCGAATGGGATGCAGAGGTTGACAGAGTAACATTTTTTAAATATTTTTCTTTACAAGAATCTTAAATCCTATAATCACGCCAAATTTCAAGTTTCTAAGTCATCTAAAAGTTTTACAACCCCTAAAACGGGGTACGGGGTTGACATAATAACATTGTTTTATTTTTTCTTTACAAGAATCCTAATTCCTATAACTGTGCCAAATCTCAAGTTTGTATGTCATCTGACAATTTAGAAGTTATAAAGTTTATTTAATTTCAATATTGTAATACATAAGAAGTTCCATTGGAAATGATGTTAAATAGCACATACACGGTGACTCCCCGACGACGTCGGCGAAAACGTCGTCGACGACGTCGGGGACAAGGTCGAAATAATGAGGTAATGTTTACATTTACTGTAATTTAATGCATGACTGTGTATAATAAAATTATTAATATCGTATTTCTTTTAAGACATCAAAATGAAAGAAAGTAGTTTTGAGCATAATAAAATGCGTACTGAATTTCTTTCTTTAAAGTATTTCGAAATAGCTTATGCAATTAACAAAACTTTTCATAAGCGGAATAATATTGATATCCATCGATAGAATTACAAGTAACCCTTTATTATAAAACGAAAACTCTTTGTTTTTTTTATTAATCTCATTCTTAATTTAGTTTAAAAATGGATATAATTAACGCAGGATTTAGGATTCTGAGTTTTGGTTCGCAAATAAGGATTTCCTATAAAGGACGACTTTTGATAAAATTTGGTAGTGATAATCGTCGGAAAAATATCATGTTTAAAAATGTAATGGTTTCACCGTCGCTTCCTTTTCCGTGTAGTTTTAAAATTTTATGCTGATGGTACATAACCTTATAATAAAAATCCTTCGGCTCATTTTGTCGCAATTCTTTTAACAAGGACATGTGTGAATATTGTTTGCGATCTAAAAACCATATTTTCTTTTTTTTCGTGGTGTTTCAGTTTCTTCTTCTTCGAAGCACAAGGCAACTGCCACACCAACTGCAATTTTTTTTCTCAAAGATAATTTATAAAAATCCATCTTATCACTTGAAAGTGTCACAGCATATTGAATTCATAATGTTTTCTTAAAAAGTATAATAAAGAAAGCATATATTTTTTAGTAATCCCAGATGTATATGTTTATTTTGCCTAATAATAATTTACAGTTGACAAGGGTTTTATTTTCACAGTTGTAAACAGTTGTTTGTAAACAAATGTAATAAAAATGAAATAATTCAAGTAAACCCGAAAAAGATAGATATAGTATAAGGTTATGTACCATCAGCATAAAATTTTAAAACTACACGGAAAAGGAAGCGACGGTGAAACCATTACATTTTTAAACATGATATTTTTCCGACGATTATCACTACCAAATTTTATCAAAAGTCCTTTATAGGAAATCCTTATTTGCGCACCAGAACTCCTAAATCCTAAATCCTGCGTTAATTATATCCATTTTTAAACTAAATTAAGAATGAGATTAATAAAAAAAACAAAGAGTTTTCGTTTTATAATAAAGGGTTACTTGTAATTCTATCGATGGATATCAATATTATTCCGCTTATGAAAAGTTTTGTTAATTGCATAAGCTATTTCGAAATACTTTAAAGAAATTCAGTACGCATTTTATTATGCTCAAAACTACTTTCTTTCATTTTGATGTCTTAAAAGAAATACGATCTTCATAATTTTATTATTCACAGTCATGCATTAAATTACAGTAAATGTAAACATTACCTCATTATTTCGACCTTGTCCCCGACGTCGTCGACGACGTTTTCGCCGACGTCGTCGGGGAGACACCGTGAGTGGTGCCCATTACTGTCTGCCTCACAAACATATGAGTTTTAAAAGTTTTAAAATATAATATGGAATAAGATAGTATTTTAAATAGCCATATTTATTATTAGCTAACAGCATCTGTGATTGATTAAATACTGATTGGTAATATAATAACGGTTAAATACCTCAGACGTATTTTGTGAACGAAAGAATGTCCTTACATTCTTATCTATATTATTAAATCTTACGGTCTTATTAAAATTATCGCCCATTTGTAATAGCAATCAAAACAGTTTTAAAAAAGAAATTTAAATGACGCATAAATGAAACGTAAAGTGTTTATTAAATAGCTTTAACAAAATATAATATGTAAAAATTTGTGTCACCTTAAATGACGTAATCTTTACTCAGAAATACAATGCATAAAGTGAAGTGCCGTTGAAATGACGTCAGTGTCTAGCCACAAAGCCATCAGTGTTACCAACAAAATTACTGTTAAGTATGCGGACGCAGGGTAAACCTATGCCAAAAATGTTATATACAAATGTATACAATCGCGCGCTATTAGCGCTGCGTGTGACAAACGCTCAAACTACGATTTTATACACGAATCAGAAATGGGTGTCAAACTGCGCAGAGCTAATTTTTACATTTTCGTCATCTAGACACTTTAAGCTTCATGTGGTGCAATTTTGAGGCACAAGTCACTCAGCGTCCGTATATCCGGACGCCGAGTGACTTCGGACGCTGCTTGAACCTAAGATTTTACATGGGGGGACGCATAGTGGTGCCCTATAGATATATATATATATATATATATATATATATATATATATATATATATATATATATATATATATATATATATGTGAATTTTATTAAATCCATGTTCTATTTATACATATATATGATTTTATTAGTTGTATATAATGTGTTAATAATTTCGTTTTATCAACGAAACTAGTAAAGCGGCTAATAACCTCAGTTGTTGAAGCCGCTAATAATATTTAAAAAAAAAAATAATAATAATAATAATAATAATAATAATAATAATAATAATAATAATAATAATAATAATAATAATAATAATAATAATAATAATAATAATAATAATAATAATAATAATAATAATAATAATAATAATAATAATAATAATAATATCCCGCAGGGTGGCTGAAAGCGGGCAGCCATTGGGGAGTAGCGCCCCCACGGGTACCAGCTCAGTACACCTCGTTCCAACACACATACCTGCCCGTAAACACAACCATATAAACACACAGTTTTTCTATTTTAGCCCAAACACACATACACTACACACACGTACACTGCATACGGGCAGGTCACCAACACGCACACTCATTCCTTGTTTGACAGCGTGGGGAACTAGTAGCAGTCTGGGATCCTTGGGCTCGCCTGCTGGAGGGTACAGCGGATAAAACTGGGTTCCGGGGTGTGCACTCCCAGGCTGCAAGGTAGTACAGGGGCCCGGGTCGGTCTAGCCAACATGACCTGGCTGCCCTATCAACTTGCGAAAATCTCGCTTATGCCGTAATGCCAGGTGGCGCCTGGACCGGGAACCTTGCGGTATAATGCGGGGGGCTCCGTCGAGGCCACCAGAGTCGGGTTCACAGGAATCCTTTGGCTGTTGCTGGTTCCTCAAGTTGTCAAACACAAAAAAGGAATGAAGAACATAAATACATTAGTCCTACACTCACTCACACTTAAACAAAATTTAAAAACTTTATGATGATTAATGATAATATGGACGACGTTTTAAAAGTGCCCCTTGCGCAAACGGAGCTTCCCGGCTCCACCCTTTCTAATACACCCAACTCCTCCACCCTAACCAACCCCTCTACATCCTTTATTCCAACCCCTCCTCTATATCCATCTTTGGTCAATGACCCACCAAATGTTGGTTTAGAGAAAGAAAAATTAGTTAAGAAAAGGAAAACTGTTCCATTTGGTTCAGATGAGTCTGTGAATATTTCAGAAGTTGTGCCTAGATTCCTTGTAATCGTAAAAGAAGATGGTGATTTCTCGAAAATCAATCCTTTCCTCATTAACAAAGTTATTCAATCGAACGTTGGTGAGGTAAAAAGTATCCGAAAGGTTCGAGAAGGTTTGTTAGTAGAGACTGCGTCTACCAAACAGTCTAAAAGATTGCTCCAGTTAACTACCTTTGGAGATTTTAACGTTACAGTACGACCGCATCAGTCCTTAAACTATTGCAAAGGAGTCGTATCATGTAATGATCTTGTGAACTCTTCCACTGAAGAAATCTTAGAATCACTTAAGAAATTTAACGTCACTGAGGTGAAAAGAATGACTTTCAGAAAAGACGGTGTTTTGCAAAATTCAGGGTCCTTGCTACTAACCTTCGCCGGTACTGTCTTGCCAGAGAAGATAAAAGTCGCTTTTTATTCTCTTCCAGTTAGGGCTTACATCCCAGCACCACTGAGGTGTTTTCGATGCCAACGTTTTGGTCATTCGGCTGCCAGATGTTCAAAGGAGCAAGTTTGTGTTTGTGGGAAGCCACTGCATGAAGGTCAAGCGTGCCAAGCACCAATTCTCTGCGTAAACTGTAGTGGCGAACATTCGGCTAGATCGCAGAATTGCCCAGTGTTTAAAGAAGAATTGGCGATTCAGAAAATTAAAACAACGAAAAAATTATCTTATGCTGACGCTAAGAGAGAAGTCGTTGGAATGAACCCCCCGAGCGTCTCGTACGCAAAAGCTGTAAGCAGTGCTCCGAGATCTACACCTAGTGCACCTAATACAGAAAGTATGAACGCTATAATTCCTGAAATCAAAAAATTATTTGATGACTTCGTCAAATCCTTCACGGAATCACTGCGTCAGGAAAGAAGAAAAATAGCACCATTGATTAGCCCTGCACCGTTGGAAGTAGATAACCCAAATAAATCGTCTAGTTCTAGTTTCGTACCACCTTTTACATCCCAAAATTCCATATCTGTCCAAAACATTATACCTTCCCTTCCACCCATAACAATCACTCAGTCGTCTCAACAAATATGTGACACTGAGGAGCTATTCCCTGAGAACCTAGAAATGTCTTTCTCCAATTCCCAAAATTCTGAGAACGCGGGATCTATATCCCAGTCAGATTTGGAGGTTTCGTCCCCCAGAAACACCACAGCAAAGAAAAAGGGATGGCCTAAAGGCAAACCAAGAGGTCGACGAACCTCTTTTAAAAAATGAGTATTTAGTAATTTACAGTCGAAATAATACTATATTAAACATGCTTTATCTTTTCTCCTGGTATATTTTATTAATTTATCTCTCCTGTTCTACAATGATCATAAATAGTTATACTTTATACGTTTATAAACACTCCTACTTCTCTACATTATGAATAATAAAACAAATTTCCTTATTCAAGTCAATTGTAATGGTCTTGTTTTACACTATCCGGAAATTAAAAAGATCATTGTAGACAAAGACCCGTTCTGCTTGTGTTTACAAGAAACCAGATTGAAAGCTAATCAAAACTTCAATCTCCGTGGTTTTAAATGCTTTCGATCAGATGCTAGAGGTGGAGATAGAGCGCATGGAGGTGTAGCCATTTTTATCAAGAATGGCATTTCCGCTGAGGAAGTAGTCCTTAATTCTACCGTTCAAGTTATAGCAGTGAGCTTGCTACATCCTGTAAAAGTCACCATTTGTAATGTATATCTACCAAATGGTCCCAGAAACGTTCCAGAAATGCAGAACATTATTAATCAACTTCCTTCGCCATTTCTATTCGTGGGAGATTTTAATTCTCACAATCAGATATGGGGATCTGAAACTACGGATTTGAACGGTAGAATTATAGAAGATGTTATTTCCGATAATGAATTAGTTTTATTAAACACAGGGAAGGCTACGTTCATAAATGCCAGGTCTAACTCGTTTTCACATCTGGACATTTCAGTTTGCTCTCCACCTCTAGCTCTGCAAATAGAATGGGATACAATGGAAGAGGAAATCTTTTCAGACCACATACCTATATGTATGTCGTTTCCTCGGGGTTTAAAAATCTCATCACTTCCACCACGTTGGATTGTAGACAAAGCTGATTGGGAAAAATACGAAGCAGCCATACCTGAGATACGTTTTTCAAATAATACATCAGAATGCGTCGACAACTTTACCACAGCCATTTTAAATGCAGCTGCAATCAGCATCCCGAAATCATCGGGACATTTACCAAAACGGGTTGTTCCATGGTGGAGTGATGAGATTGAAAACATAGTCAGGAGAAAAAAACAGGCATTAAACCGTTTTAAAAGAAATCCAACGACTGAGAACTGTATAGCTTTTAAACGTCTTCGAGCTGAAGCAAGAAGAGCTATTCAAATGTCAAAACGCAAGAGTTGGCAAGGGTATGTTTCGTCACTTACTCCAGCTGTACCACCCAGTGAGATCTGGAGGAAGGTAAGAAAGATTTCTGGTAAACAATTTAACAATCTGCCGTCGCACCTTTGTATAGACGATAGGACGGTGTCAGAACCTGCAGTCATGGTTGAAGTTATGGCGGAGCACTTTAAAAAGGTCAGTAGCTCCGATAACTACAGTGTAGAATTTCAACGCCACATTGCTGACACCGAGCTAAATCTAGACTTTACTGCAGATTCTGACTATACTTACAACCAGAACTTCACAATATCAGAACTAGAACATGCCCTTGTGTCATGCTCCGATTCAGCTTCGGGCCCTGACGGAATACCGTATTCTTTGTTGAAGCACCTCCCATTTTCTAGCAAAAACTCTCTACTTAAGCTCTATAACAAAATCTGGCAGGCTGGTGAATATCCAGAGCAATGGAAAACTGCTATAGCAGTTCCAATCTTAAAGCCTGGGAAAAATCCAGATCAACCGACGAGCTATAGACCCATCTCTCTTACTTGTTGCATTGGTAAACTCTTCGAAAAGATGATCAATTATCGGTTGGTATGGTATATAGAGAGGCATAACTTGCTATCTCCATACCAACACGGATTTAGACGCAACAGATCAACAGTTGACAACTTAGTCTCACTGGATAATGCCATACAAAACAGCTTTGCGTTACGCCAACATACAGTCGCTGTCTTTTTCGACATAGAAAAAGCATATGATATGGCATGGCGCCATAACATCTTAAAAACGTTGCATAATTGGGGGGTCAAAGGAAAAATGGGTCTATTAATAGAGAGTTTTTTGTCGGAACGGAAAATACATGTCAGAATGGGCAATGTAACGTCATCTCCAGTCGTCCTAGAGAATGGTATTCCCCAGGGATCAACATTAAGCGTAACATTGTTTATTATTGCCGTCAACAATCTGTTAGAAGCAATCGATGGGGAGGCCGTAAGTAAAATGCTGTACGTTGACGATTTGTGTCTTTACAAGTCTGCTTCATCAATGGAAGATATAACTACAGAACTACAAACTGCAATAGATCGACTTTATAACGCAGCCAGTAACATAGGATTTAAATTCTCAGAGCAAAAAACGGCATGCGTTCACTTTTGTCGACTGCGATCATGCCAAGAGAATCCGGTTATTAATTTAAATGGGTCGCCTATTCAGTTTGTAGATTCCATAAGATACCTCGGACTTACCTTTGATTCGAAGCTTAATTGGAGAAAGCATGTTACCGGTTTACGCGCTAGATGTCAGCAATCCCTGAATATTATGCGATGCCTGGCAAATATCAATTGGGGAAGCGACAGAGACACTCTAATTAGTATATATCGTGCAACAGTTTTATCAAAACTCGATTACGGCTGTTTTATATACGCTTCTGCACGGAAATCTGTTTTGCAAAAGTTGGAACCGATTCAGAACATGGGGCTTAGACTAGCCACCGGAGCCTTTCGTACTAGTCCATCGATATCCCTGTGTTGTGAATCGGGTTTTCTTCCACTTAAACAAAGACGTGTGTATTTACTCATGCAATACGCAGTAAGAACATGGGGACAACCCCATCACCCTAGCTACCATAACTTTTTTTCCGAAGAACTTGAAGATATATATTCTTCTCGTCGCACAATAACTCGACCGTCTAGAATTCAATTTACAGAATCTTTGAACGATTTTGAAGTCAACAACTTGCCTTTAGTATACCGGTTGGGCCCGTGTGAAGTACCTCCGTGGAACCTGTCAAAGCCAATCTGTCATACAGAATGTGCTACAGTCAAAAAAGGGGACATTAGTACCATTTTTTATGTAACAACATTTAAATTTATTCTGAGCAAATATCCTCAAAGCTTAGTCATATATACAGACGGGTCTAAAACAAGGACGGGAGTGGGAGCTGCAATTTACGTCCAAGACAGTTCTTACTCTTGGACATTACCTCCCATCGCGAGCATATATACCGCCGAGCTCTATTCCATATGGCAGGCTTTGAGGTATTTTGAAATGTCTACGCACACATCAGTACTAATTTGTACAGATTCGAAAAGTTCCACGGAAGGTCTAACTGACACTTTTAATGATGATCCTCTGGTTCAGAGTATTTTAACTTTAATTCAGTGGCTGGAATCTACAGGAAGAAAAGTCGTTTTTGCTTGGATACCCAGCCACATAGGCATACTGGGTAATGAAAAGGTCGACGAGGCAGCCCGTCTGGCTGCAAACACAGGAGTAATCGACCAAAACATCCCCATTCGCCATAATGATTTGTCGTGTCATTTGAAACAAAAAACAATCTCCTCATGGCAGATCATTTGGTCTAACAGCGAATCGAAATTAAAAGCTGTTAAACCAGAAGTGACGAAATGTAGATATCCAGTATCACTAACAAGAAGAGAACAGGTGGTAGTCTGTAGAGCTAGAATAGGACACACTCGGTTGACTAATACTTACTTGCTGGCAGGCGGACGGCCACCAATATGCGAACATTGTGGAGTAACACTAGGAATTCGGCATCTGCTTTTAGACTGCCCGCAATATGATATTCAGCGTCAGAATTTACACCTACCTGATAACATGACAGAATGTCTAGAGGATACCCCAAACTCCATTATAAGGCTTATAGCATTTCTGAAATCTACACGTTTGTTATGCAAGCTGTAACTGATCGCCATTAATAAGTATATAAATGTTATCTTTGACTGTGATAAATAGTAAAAGCATAGTGTTCTGTTTAAAGATATATATTTTATATTTATTTACATATATTTATATTTATACAAATCATTTTATATTTATTTTTATTTTTCTATTATATTTTATATTTATTTATACACACATTTATATAGTTATATTTTTACACATATTTTATTTATACACATATTTTATATATACAATTGCTAAGAGGTTTAGATTCGTTTTATAGTAATTTTATTTCAAATATCTTGTTTGTATCGTTTTTTGTTTCTCGTTCCAACGTTTTAAAATGTACTACGTGTGATATGAAATGTATTATCTATGCGTACTGTATGTGTATTGTGTAACTCCACACAATTACATATCTTACCTTGCAAATAGGAGATAGCATCTTCTTAAAGTAGAAATACGGCTAATAACCTAAGCTGTTGATGCCGTCAAATAAATTAAAAAAAAAAAAAATAATAATAATAATAATAATAATAATAATAATAATAATAATAATAATAATAACGGGACGTATGCGCTGGGAAAAACAACAAAATATCTATCTAGTAAAAGCATACTTTATTGCAACGAGATTAGGACAAGAAAGGAAAAACTACCCCATTAGATTGATGGAATTATGGAATCATAAATATCCGAACCGGAGAATTACAAAGGAAAACTTGGCAAATCAAGCACGATCGGTTCTTAGAAGAAAAGTGCTATCAGATGCAGAATTAGGAGTACTAAAAGAACAAGCTAGAATACAACTACAATCCAACGAAGAAAAGAAAACTGAAGAGGAAAGTCCTCGAGTTAGAAACTCTAGAAGATCCAGTATTTTACAAAAACCAGTAACAGAAATACTTGAGACTACAAGAGAAGAAATATTAGAAACATATTTAGCCTATTTCATTATGTACGAAGGGATTCCTCCAAAATGCAAACCACCACTACCTAAGATGAAATACAGTCAATCTATGCACGAATGTGTTAAAAATGTAAACAATGCGTTAATAAATGAATTCTATACAAGCACGTCAATAGAACAAACACATCATATAATTTACAGCGCAGCCAGGACGGTATGCGATTTAATGAAGATACCTGTTAAGAAAAAAGCCATTTATGTTCATAAAAAGGAAGAACCAAAATGGCTTATGAGACTTAAACGAAAGGTAGAGGAATTGAGAAAACACATAGGATGGTTGCAGACAATTCTAAATAAACCAGATGAAGCTAGTACAAAGCTCAGGAAGAAGGTTAAGACGCTAGCCTCGCAAATGAAAACGAAACCAAAACACCCGGATTACTATCAGAAACTGACAATACTAAGAGAAAAGTTAAAGCAGCGGTTAGCTGCATACGCTTGTAGAATTAGAAGGTACAAAGAAAGCTACCAGAGAAAGATCCAAAATAAGCAGTTTCATGAAGATCAAAAGACCTTCTACAGGAAGTTAGAAACAGAAGTGGAACCAAATATAAACCATAGAACACCGAAGCCGGAAGAAATGCATGAATACTGGAGTCAGCTCTGGTCTCAAGAAATTAGTTATGATGAAAATGCTAACTGGATAACAACTGAAGTAAAAAGGATGTCTCGGGTCAAGCCAATGGAAGAAATTAAAATCAATATAAAAGACTTAGAAAGAAGTATTAAAAACCTGCACAACTGGAAGGCCCCTGGTCCTGATGGTATCCACAATTACTGGTGGAAGAACTTTGATGGAATCTACCCAGTGCTAGTAAAACAATTTAATGACATGCTAAAAGATTATGAAACGATTCCAGAGTTTTTGACAGAGGGGCGAACATACATGATCCCCAAAACGAACGAAATTCAATATCCAGCGAATTATAGACCAATAACATGCCTGTCCACGCTGTATAAGATATTTACCTCTATTATTGCCAATAAACTTATGGAACATGTTCAGAAAAATAACATATTAGCAGATGAACAGCATGGTTGTAGGAAAGGAGGAAGAGGAACTAAAGAAGCATTATTAATAGATGCCGCTGTAACTAACTGTGCACGAATAAAGCGACGTAATATATTAGTTGCGTGGGTGGATTACAAAAAGGCCTATGACTCAGTACCTCATACTTGGCTGATAAAAGTGCTAGATATATATAAGGTAGATACAAAAATAATTAGTATACTTACCCACTTCATGAAAAGATGGAAAACAACAGCAACGGTAGGCGAAGGCGGAACATCTTACGCTACTCCAACTATATCTATAAGACGAGGAATCTTCCAGGGTGACAGCTTAAGCCCATTATGGTTTTGTCTAGCAATAAACCCCTTGAGCCAAATCCTAAAACAAACAAATTATGGATTTAGTGTTGAGAAGGCAACAAATACAAATATAACTCATCTTTTCTATATAGATGATTTGAAGCTATACGCCGGAAAAGCAGATCATTTACAAAGCCAACTAGAACTAGTCAGAGCCTTCAGCAAAAACATCAAAATGGAATTTGGTATCGATAAATGCTCAGTTCTGCATGTGAAAGCAGGCAAGGTACAGACAAGTCAGGAAGATATGTTACTGTTGGACGGATCTAAAATTAAAAATTTGCAAGGTGGAACAGCATATAAGTATTTAGGTATCCAGCAGGCATTAAATGTACAAGATAAAGATATGAAGACGAACATCACAAACACGCTTGTTAGCAGACTAAATCTAATACTTAACACGAGGTTAAACTCTAAAGCAAAAATAACTGCTATAAATACCTGGGTTGTGCCCACAGTTATGTACACTTTTGGAATAATAAACTGGTCAAAAACAGATTTAGAAGCTTTAGACAGGTTGGTTCGAAGAATAATGTCGAAACGCAAAGCACATTTCATGCACTCTTCTGTCAATCGCTTGTACCTGCCAAGGAAAAAAGGTGGTAGGGGGTTATTGAATTTACAAATTCTACATAACAATGAAATTTACAATTTAAATCAATTCATTGAACAGAATAAAACAACGGTAATAGATATCTATAAAAAAATAAAAACGTACTCACCTTTACACCGTTTGCAACACTCCAACGACGACTTACATATTACAATGGAGCTCTTAGAAAGTGAGTGGAAGGGGAAAGCACTCCATGGAAGATATGCCGCTGCACTAGAAAATGAAGAAATTGATAAAGAGTCTTCGACTAAATATCTACAAATCGGAGAACTGCATATAGAAACAGAAGCCATGATGACAGCAATACAAGATCAGGTAGTGCCTACGAGGACGTATTTAAAACACATAATTAAAGAAAATATTCCAAACGAGAAATGCAGGCTCTGTAATAATGCAACAGAGTCAATACAACATATAGTTTCAGCATGCACTTTTCTAGCACCTAGAGAGTATTTAACTAGGCACGATAACGTGGCAAAGATCATTCACCAGGCAATCTGCTATAATAAAAAAGTAATTAATACAATGCAACCATATTATATCTATGAACCTACGAATATCCAAGAAAATGACGAGTGCAAAATTCTATGGAATATGGAGATCGCCACCGACAGACCAC
This sequence comes from Agrypnus murinus, assembly GCA_929113105.1. Classification (NCBI taxonomy): domain Eukaryota; kingdom Metazoa; phylum Arthropoda; class Insecta; order Coleoptera; family Elateridae; genus Agrypnus; species Agrypnus murinus. The sequence goes on from OV816023.1 coordinate 51,350,428, forward strand.
TACCACATAATAAGCCGGACATTTTATTAATTGAAAAAACGGTAAAGAGTGCTTTTGTTATCGATATTTCAATCCCGTTAGATGACAACATCAGTAAAGCCTACAGGGAAAAAATAAACAAATATCAAGATTTAGTTTATGAAATTCGGGACATTTATGAACTCCATCGTGTCGAGGTAATTCCATTTATCATATCAGCAGGGGGATTAGTCCACAAGAACCTTACAAGCCATCTTAAAAAATTAAATCTATCAACCAGCTTGGTTCAGCCTACACAAAAAGCGGTGATACTAGGGACAACGCGAACAGTAAGAAAAACCCTAAATCAATAGGCTAAGATGAACATACCTTGGCCTTAGGCCCGGTAATTGACAAAGAATCTCCAAATTATATGTCTTGGATCATATCCCGACATATAATAGGTACCAGGAAACTGTGGAAAAAAAAAAAAAAAAATAAAAAATAATAATAATAATAATAATAATAATAATAATAATAATAATAATAATAATAATAATAATATTAATAAGGAAAGCACCAGGAGCAGACAAGGTACATAATTACTGGTACAAAAAGCTCACCAGTACTCATAAGGTTTTGATTAAACATATAAACAATTTTATACAAAACCCCGAAGAAATGCCAAACTTTCTAATGCAAGGTATCACTTATCTTATTCTAAAAAATGAGAATATGCAGGACCCAGCAAACTTTAGGCCGATAACCTGCCTACCTACCTTCTATAAGATGGTCATCGCCTGTATAACTGAAAAGATCTATGAACACTGTGAAAACAACAATATCCTAGCAGAGGTTCAGAAAGGATGCAAAAAACAATCTAGAGGACCTAAAGAACTGTTAATAATAGATTCGGTTATAATGAATCAAGCTCATAAAAAACAACGCAACGTCTATACCACTTACATAGATTATCGTAAGGCGTTCGATTCAGTACCTCACAGCTGGCTTAGACATGTACTAGAAATCTATAAGATTGATCCAACCGTGCAGCGCTTTTTAATATCAGCTATGCGAAACTGGCAAACAATACTGAGACTACCAAATAATTCTGACGCCGCCATAATCAGTATTAAAAAAGGCATATTCCAGGGGGATGCTCTAAGTCCTCTCTGGTTTTGTTTAGCTCTTAATCCTCTATCTAGCATGCTAAATAGCACAAATTTAGGATTCGAAGTAAAAGCTGAGGGAAATATTCGAAAAAGGGTATCGCATCTTGTATATATGGACGACATCAAACTTTTCGGAAGTACTAAATCCCAAATACAAAATCTAACTAAAATCACTGAGAAGTTCTCTGAAGACATAAGAATGAAATTTGGGCTTGAAAAGTGTAAAACAATGTATGTCAACAAAGGAAAGATCCTAGAATCTGGATATGCTATGGAAGGAGGCAAAGCGATGGAAGGAATGACAGAGGAAGATACATATAAATACCTAGGATTTCAGCAAGCCAGGCTTATAAACCATACTGAAACAAAAGCAGAAATAACACAAAAATACCTGCACAGATTGAAGGCAATAACCTTAACAAAATTAAATTCAAAGAATATGGTGAAAGCCCTAAACACATATGCAATACCTCTGCTTATCTATTCATTCGGAATCGTTCACTGGACACCCACAGACTTAGCCGATCTACAACGCAAGACAAGTAAACTTCTCTTCCAGAATAAAATGCACCATCCTAGAACTGCAGTAGAAAGACTCAATTTACCTCGACGAGAAGGAGGGAGGGGTATTGTAAACATCACAACGATTCATAACAAGCAAGTCAATGCACTAAAAACCTATTTCCAGGATAAGGCTGAATCTTCAGAACTACACCGAGTCATATGCCAAGCAGATAACTACACACCGTTAAAACTGCAAGATAACCAACAGTTACTCATTGAAACAAACGAAGATTTAAAGCTATCATGGGGCCAAAAGGCACTTCATGGAAAACATTCAAACGAACTAAACCAGGCAACTGTCGATAAAGAGTGGTCGAACGCATGGCTGGTTAAGGGCGAATTGTTTCCTGAGACCGAAGCCTTTATGATTGCAATACAGGATCAGGTTATAAAGACTAAAAACTATAACAAATATATAATCGGAAACAGGCATATTGACGACAAGTGCAGGAAATGCAACAGTGCTCCGGAAACCATCCAGCATATCACGTCAGGATTTGCAGGGTTTTAGTGCAAACAAACTATAAAAGAAGGCATGACCAAGTAGCGAAAATCCTGCATATAGCTCTTGGACAACGGTACAAACTAATAAATGAAGGGCACAAATACTACATATACTCACCAGAAGCAGTACTGGAAAATGAAGAATATCGGATGTATTGGGATAGGACCATACTTACGGATCATACACTCCAGCACAATCGTCCAGATATCACTGTAATTAATAAGAAAACTAAAGAAGTGTTATTAATCGACGTAGCAGTGCCAAATACTCACAATGTAGAGCCTACTATCAACGAGAAGAGAAATCGCTATCAGGAACTCGCCATCAGCATCCAGCAACAATGGAATGTCAAAAGGGTGACTATTATACCAGTTGTTATATCAGCTACAGCAATAGTACCAAAGGTTACAATAGAGTCTATACGAATACTACAACTTCCTGATTACCTCATATACCAAATGCAAAAGGCAGTAATACTCAGCACCTGTAACACAGTCAGAGGATTCTTAAACATTTAAGAACTAGTTAAGGAACAACAAACTTACCTTCTCTGCATATACTTACCGTCTTCATGAGAATGCACAGATACATATAGACTTTGTACCTCAGTACCGTCTGACGTAGTAAACCGGGAAAACCCGAGAAAAAAAAGAAATAATAATAATAATAATAATAATAATAATAATAATAATAATAATAATAATAATAATAATAATAATAATAATTATTATTATTAAAACATTCAGTGATGACATCAGAATGGAATTCGGATTGGACAAGTGCGCTACTTCTACCCTTGTACGTGGCAAACAAGTCCAAACATGTAATACCTTGCTGGAAGACGGCTCCACCATTAAGAACCTGGAACAAGATGGCGTATACAAATATTTAGGCGTAGATGAAAATGATGGAATTCAGCATAACCAGATGAAATATAGGGTCAAAAAAGAGTTCTTTCGCCGGCTGCGACAAGTACTAAAGACAAAGCTGAACTCTAAGAACAAGATTAGCGCCATCAACAGTCTAGCAGTATGCGTGGTCACATATAGTTTTGGAATTATCGATTGGAGGCGTGATGAAATTAAATCAATGGACAGGAAAACCCGCAAGTTTCTCACTATGCATAATATCCACCATCCTAAAGCAGATGCGGACCGTCTATATATTAAGAGACGAGATGGAGGACGCGGAATCGTCGAACTTGAGACGGCGTATAATATTGCAATGGTGGGACTAGGTAACTATATACAAGATAGTACAGACAAATTTATAAAAATGGTATGCAGGCATGAAACTACTAAAGCCAAATACTCCCTGGTCAATATATCCAAGGACGTAAAGTCACAGTACAACACAGAGGATACAGAAACACCTGAAAACAAAAAGGGAAATAAACAGCTAAGAGAAGGCATACGAAAGAAAAAAATAGAACTAGTTAAGAATAAACCTTTACATGGACAGTTCTTTGGACACCTAAGCAAAAATCAAATTGACAAAGAAGGTAGCCTAGCTTGGCTTTACAGCTCTGGCCTGAAGGGAGAAACAGAAAGTTTAATTATGGCTGCTCAAGATCAAGCGCTTAATACGCGGTATCACCAGCGTAAAATTCTTAAAATAGAAGTTGACAGCAAATGCAGAATGTGTGGAGCAGCTGAGGAAACTGTCAGCCATATTATCTCGGCATGTGGAATAATGGCACCCAAAGAATATCTAGACCGACACAATAAGGTGGCAACTCATATACACTGGACGATTTGTAAAGCCCTTGGTGTTGAGGTGGAAGAAAAATGGTACCAGCATGATCCCAAGCCAGTAGTCAACATCGAAGAAACTGTGGTCATGTGGGACAAAGGTATTAGAACGGCTCGTACCGTAGAGGCAAATCGCCCTGACATAGTAGTCCACAACAAAAAGGAAAAAATGTGTCTTCTCATCGATGTAACGATCCCTGATGATAATAACGTAATCAAAAAAGAGGCTGAGAAGATCACAAAATACAGGGACTTAGCAATTGATATACAAAGATCGTGGGCCACTAAAACGCGAATAATACCAATAGTCATCGGCGCCCTAGGGACGCTCAGGAAAGGATTCGACAAATATCTCGAACAGATTCCAGGCAAACCAAATGCTTTTGAAATCCAGAAAATTGCCTTACTAGGGACCGCACACATCCTACGTAAAGTCCTGTCATGAAGGACCTCCTGAGGACTCTGGTCGAGTCCTGGATATACACCGAGAACTTATAGCTCGTGAATATAGAAAATAATAATAATAAGATCAACAAAACACATAATTGGAAAGCGTCAGGGCCAGATAAAGTTCAAAACTACTGGATCAAAAAGCTAACTGCAGTACATCAGAGCTTAGCAGATGCTTACAATGATATCATCAGAAACCCATGTAACACTCCCGATTGGCTAACAGAAGGTACAACATATTTGTTATACAAAGGAAAAGACCCCAAGGAAGCCAAAAACTACAGACCTATTACATGCCTACCAACTATGTATAAAATAATAACATCAGTGCTGGCTGACAACATATACAAACATTTAATACAACATAATATTCTTCCAGTAGAGCAGAAAGGATGTAGAAGATCAACTCAAGGTTGTAAAGACCAGCTCCTTTTAGATAAGATGATCACAGAAAAAGTAAAGAGCCAAAAACATAGTATCAGTATGGCATGGATCGACTATAGTAAAGCATTCGACAGCGTACCACATTCATGGATAATGGAAATATTAAACACGTACAAAATAAACCATAACGTCGTTGAATTTATATCTAAATCTATGAAACAATGGCGAACACAAATGCACTTGTACTATAAAGATGGCAGCATCGCTACCAATAACATCAACATAAGACGTGGTATTTTCCAGGGCGATTCATTGTCTCCACTTCTGTTTTGTCTAGCAATAACACCTTTAAGTCAGCTGCTTAATAGAGAACAAATCGGATATAAAATAACACCAAAAGAAACAATAAATCACTTGCTGTACATGGACGATCTGAAACTGTACACGAAAGATGACTACCAGCTACAACAAGCGCTGAACATCGTTCATGAATTCAGCAGTGATATACAAATGGAATTTGGTCTAGACAAATGCGCCAAAGTCAGTATTAAACGAGGTAAAACTGTAAAGACAGAGAATGTCAACATCAACGACACAACAGTAATCAGAGAACTCGAACATAACGAGCTTTATAAGTATCTAGGTGTTGAAGAATGTAATGAAGTAAAACATGGAAAGATGAGAGAAAAACTAACTAAAGAATACCTTCGAAGAGTGAGGATGGTACTAAAGAGCGAATTGAACTCTAAGAACAAAATACAGGCAATAAATAGCATTGCCATACCAGTACTGCAATATAGCTTCGGTATAGTAGAGTGGACAGAAAAAGCACTTGAAAAAATAGATATAAAAACGCGCAAACGTCTTACAATCCACGGAATGCATCACCCAAAAGCAGATGTCGAGCGCTTATATATGCCAAGGAAAGAAGGTGGCAGAGGACTAATCCAGGTCATATCGGCCTACAAGTCAACAATAGTACAACTTGGTACCTACATAAACCAGAAGAAAGATAAGTACATCGCCCAGGTCGAACAACACGAAAACAGCAAGAATAAGTATTCCATTACCAAAACGTACAATAAGATACGCAACGAATACAAAACAAATAAAAAAGAAGAAATTAAAGAAATAATGATGAAAGGAAAAATTCAAAAATACATGGAGAAACCACTGCATGGGCAATTCGCCACTAACGTACACAACAAACCATTTATAAGTAAAGAGAGAACATTCAGTTGGTTGAAAAAAGCTGGATTAAAAGGTGAAACCGAGAGCTTGATAGTTGCTGCGCAAGATCAAGCATTGAATACAAAATACTACCAGAAGAAGATACTCAATCAAAATGTAGACCCTAAATGCAGATTATGTCACCAATGTGATGAATATATCAGCCATATTATTTCCGGCTGTTCTATCTTAGCTGGAAAAGAATACCTCAACAGGCATAATCGTGTGGCGACATACATACACTGGAAGCTACTTAACCAAATAAACGTCGAAACAACTGAGAAATGGTACGAACACCAACCAAAAAAAGTCGTTGAGAATAACAACATCGTGGTCATGTAAGACCATCCTATATACACAGACCGAACTATAAATGCAAATAGGCCCGATATAGTTTACTACGACAAAAACAACAAAAGATGCCTCTTGATAGATGTAGCTATTCCAGACGATCTTAATATAGCCGTAAAAGAAGCTGAAAAACTAAGTAAATATAAGGACTTAGAGATAGAGATTAGCCGCATGTGGAAAACAAAAGCAACAGTAGTTCCTGTCATAATAGGTGCTTTAGGTACAACAACTAAGCGACATGAAGAACATATAAGCAAGATTCCTGGTAATATTAACATCGATGAGTTACAGAAAACAGCCATACTAGGAACAGCCCACATCATTAGAAAATTCCTAGGTACTAAATAATCAAGTAGAAGAATCCCTAGAATGCTTGTTGCAATCCGGATCTTCAACAGTACTAGCTAAAATCTTCGAAGCTATGCATATGAGAGAATAATAATAATAATAATAATAATAATAATAATAATAATAATAATAATAATAATAATAATAATAATAATAATAATAATAATAATAATAATAATAATAATAATAATAATAATAATAATAATAATAATAATAATCATAATAATAATAATAATAATAATAATAATAATAATAATAATAATAATAATAATAATAATAATAATAAATCCCTGAGGGGCTCACATCTAGTGAGTACAGGGGCTGGCAACCCGAGGTACCCTAGCTGGGCCTGTCCATACTTCAACTAGCCTTACGGACAGGTCCCTTTCTGTCTTTCTTTTCTATCTGGTCTCCCTTGACCAACTCTTGTTCCTTCCAGGCCCCGACGCTATTAGAGTATTCGAGGGCTAGGGGACCTTTTAATTTTCCTTCTTTCTTCTATGACGACCTATGCAATGGACTGGCTTAAGCAAATGATTATGGTTTTGGATTTGACGTACGAGCTGGCGCTGCGGGGTGTAGCTTCACTTCTTGAAGTGGAGTCAAGCTTCCGTAGGCCCCCGTCCTGGCAAGCGCTTAGGGGGGTGCCCACGTCGTCGGAGGCGTGGGATCCCCGAAGGTTATTTTTAACTTGTAAGGGACTGGAGTCCTAGGGAGTTGAATTTTCCTCCCACCTGGGCATATTCCCGGTGCAGCAGGGGAACTTGCTGGTGTCGGTGGTGATCCCGCCGTCATGGGTATACCCCACCGGGGCAGCCCCCCTAAGTCAGGGATTAATTTAGATGATGAGTGATGAAAATAGTATAAATCTGGAGCTTTCCAGCTCCATCCCCTTTACCCCAATCCCACCTAACCCTCCCATTCCAACCCTTTCCAATTTAGATTTCCCCCCAATAAGAGAATCTAATAGGCTTTGTGAGACGGTGGAGTCATTTCCCCGGTTCCTAGTCATGGAAAAAGCAGAAGGAGATTTTGTAACAGTCAGTCCGTTTGTTATTTCAAAGATTATTTATGGTTTGATAGGTAAAACAAAAATAGTAAAGAGAATGCAAGGTATGTTGCTTATAGAAACGGTATCCAATGCACAGTCACAAAGACTAATGGAAGTGACCCGTTTCGGAGAGTCTGAAGTTAAAGTATATGCCCATATGACTCTTAATACATCTAAGGGAGTGGTTTACTGCCGAGACTTCCTTAATTGTAGCCTAGAAGAGATTAAGCAGGGTTTAAAACATGAAGGAGTCATCGATGTGAGAAGAATTAAGAGCAGAAGGAACGGTGAAGTCGTTGATACCCCCAATCATATCCTCACCTTTAATAATCCTAAGATGCCTAGAACCATAACTGCAGCCTTCTATTCCCTTAGTGTAAGACCTTATATACCCCCTCCTATCAGATGCTATAAATGTCAATCGTTCGGTCATGTCTCTTCCACTTGTATCAAACCCGAAATATGTATTTGTGGTAACCCTCCACACAGAGGTGAACCTTGTCCTCAACCAATCACTTGTCCTAACTGTAAGGAAAGCCACACCGCTGTATCGAAATCCTGTCCTGTATTTCAGCAAGAAATGAAGATACAAGAAATTAAAACAGTTCACAAGGTGTCATATATAGAAGCTAAACGTATGTCGAATACCCTGTCTGTCCCCTCTCGCTCCTATGCACAAGTAACCGTTCCTTCAGAGACAACAACCCTCCGAGCGTTAATTCCAGAAATCAAAAGGATTATTAAAACGGAATTGTCAAAATTAACCAATGCTCTCACCGCGAGAATGATTCCTCTTGAAGCTAGCAGTGACAGTGAAAATCAAAGCGTTACATCCACTCCCAAAATAAGTCAACCTATAGCACAGGCGTCAACAAGCAACATTTCGAATATAAACGATACAATTGAGAATATTGAAATTACTACGGAGAAACGTAAACTTTCTCAAATTAGTAATAAATCTGACGATGATCGCAATAATGATTCTAGTCTAGAAGCTATCGATCGAATTATTTTACAGAAAGTCGTCAAGAAGAAAAAAGGCTGGCCGAAAGGGAAACCCCGTAAAACACCTTAAATAATTCTTTTTCCAATGGATAATACACTTATTCTACAGTGGAATTGTCGTGGATTCCTAAGCAAACTAAGCTCAATTCATATGCTAATTTCAAATTATAGTCCTGACTTTCTCTGTATACAGGAAACTAAATTTAATCATGCACATAATTACAAACTAAAGAATTATAATAAAATACGAAAAGATGTCATGGATGGAGAACGTGCCCATGGAGGCGTTGCTATATTTGTAAAAGAAAATATACCTTATAATGTGTTAACGCTTACGACTCAATTTCAGGCCATCGCAATACGTACTTCACATCCTAAACCTTTAACTATTTGTAATATTTATTTTTCAAGCGTACCGTGGAATATCGAAGAATTTGAAGATTTGGTTAACCAGTTACCTCATCCTTACGTGATATGTGGGGATTTCAACTCACATAGTCTTACTTGGGGCTCTAATAAAAATGATTCCCAGGGCAGAGCTGTTGAAAGCTTGATCGATAGGCTAAATATGTGCCTTTTAAACAATGGCAATCCAACGCATCTCGATATATCCACGGGGCAGTTTAGCGCTATAGATCTAACATTGTGCACTCCGTCTCTATCTACTACTCTAGAATTTTTTACCGATTCCGACCTACATTTTAGCGATCACTATCCTATCGTGATCAGTAAAATTAATTCTGGAAACCCACCCGCGACAATTCCACAAAAATGGATTTTATCCAGAGCCGATTGGGATGCATATAGAGAACACGTTGACACATCGATTCCATCAAACACGGAATTAACGATGCCTGCTATCACCAACATTATCGCAAACGCGGCAACAAAATACGTGCCAAAATCAAAAGGCATTCCATATAAGAAAATAGTACCGTGGTGGAACGAACAGATTCGATCTGTTATTGCCGAGAAGAAACGAGCGCTTACTCTTCTAAAAAGAAATTCAACGATCGACAACTTAATACAATTTAAAAAAGCTCGTGCAATATGTCGAAGAACTATCCAGGAAGCGAAAAAGAAATCATGGCGCGAATATGTCTCCACTATGTCCGCTTCTGCTGATGTTGGTGAAGTATGGAAAAGAGTGCGAGCCATATCTGGAAATCGTAGTTGCTTTAATATAACTGTAAATATAGACGATCAAATTATAGCCGATCAAAAGGAAGTAGCTAATCACCTAGCACAGCACTTTGCGCAGTTATGTAATTTGGAAGATGCTGAAACTATAGAAAATATAGATTTTTCTACAAACGAAGAAGTAGACTACAACCGCCTCTTCAGTATCGAAGAATTAAATGAGGCTCTCGAAAAAAGCAACAATACTGCTCCAGGCAGTGATGAAATCGTGAATGCATTCCTTCAGCATTTATCTGAAAATGCAAAAATGGGTTTGCTGAATGCGTACAATAACGTATGGACAACTGGTATTCTACCAGAGTCCTGGAAAGAAGCTACCATAGTTCCTATACTGAAACCAGGCAAAACACCAACAAACCCGTCAAGCTTCAGGCCAATATCCCTTACAAGTTGTATATGCAAATTAATGGAAAGGATGGTCACTAACAGACTATCGTGGATGCTCGAATCTAGAAGATTGTTAAGCAAGTATCAGTTTGGCTTCCGCAAAGAACACTCTACGACAGATGCGTTAGTATATATTGAAAATGCTGTTCAAGGAAGTTTTCTTGCAGGCCTTCACCTAACAGCTATTTTCATAGATTTAAAAAGTACATTCGATACTGCCAGGCACAGTACAATATTAGAACAACTAAATAAATGGGGCATAAAAGGATACTTACCTAAATTCGTTAAGTCGTTCCTTGATAACAGAGTCATTAGAGTCAGAGTTGGCAATCTTTTATCTAAAACTTATAATATTAAAAACGGGACTCCACAAGGTTCCTCACTAAGTGCCACTCTGTTTCTAATAGCGATACAAGGACTGTTAGAATCCATCGACAAAACTGTTCGATACTGTGCCTACGCAGATGATATCGTAATATTTACTTTTGGACAATCTTTCAATAATATTGAAGAAACTTTACCAAACTATCCTTAGAAGCCACTAACAGAGGTTTACAAATTTCAACTGAGAAAACAGTCTCACTACACTTCTGTCGTAAACGAAGCACTTGCCAACAAGAACACTCCTTGCAGATGAACTTGGTACCTGTTAAAAACGTAGCTAGTATTTGTTATTTAGGCTTGATATTTGATTCTAAACTTACCTGGACACTACACATCAATAACCTGAAAGCACGTTGTAGTAATATTTTAAACATACTTAGATGTTTATCAAATCTAAACTGGGGATCTGATCAACAGACACTGCTGATGCTATACAAATCTCTGGTCCTATCTCGAATCGATTATGGTTGTGTAGTATATTCCTCTGCAAGACCGTCCAGTTTGCGTGTTTTAAACTCAATACATAATATGGGAATGCGTTATATAATAGGTGCCTTTGTAACCAGCCCAGCAGACAGTTTATGTGTAGAATCTGGATTGGAACCCTTATGGTTGCGCCGTCAAAGGTTACTCCTAAATTATCGTATCACGGCATTATATCGAACACACAACCATATTCGATCATCTTTAGTCAACAGTGCTCTATTGCACCTCTATCAAGTACAAGATACACGTACGAGACCGGCGACCGTTAGATCCATTGTTATTTCTAGGGCATGGGGAATCTCTGAATCTGGCTTATATTTAAACGCATTCTCTAAAACTGCCCCATGGACCATACCAGCAATGGATATTCGTTATGATCTCCGAAAATATAATAAATCCGAAACAGCTGGCAATGTCATTAAAACGGATTTTTTAACTATCCTTCATACATACGGTCAGTGCAACGTACTATATACTGATGGATCTAAAACAGAGTCAGGAGCGGGATGTGCCGTAGTCAACGGCAACAATGTATCTACCTGGTCGCTTCCAAACACTGTAAGTGTTTTTACATGTGAAATGTATGCTTTACTGCAAGCGTTATCCATATGCCGCGAATCAACGTTCAATACCCATGTAATTTGCACAGATTCTTTGTCTTCTCTATTGGCAATAAATAACAAATTTAATAACGATACTCTAGTACAAGACATACACACGTTACTATCTAAACTAACTAGTGAAGACAAACATATTGTGTGGATATGGATACCAAGTCACATTGGTATCTCTGGAAATGAAAAAGCAGATCGAGCTGCAAAATCGGCAGCAGCTCGGATTCGAAATGATGCTAATGTGATTTGTCCAAAAGACGCCAAGGCATACATAAAACAAAAGTCAGAACATCAATGGCAAGCAGTTTGGAATACCAGGATTACCGCTTTAAAAGTTATACAACCGAATGTCAAGCTGCAACCAACTGAACTCTTGCTTACACGTAAAGAACAAGCGATTCTAAGTCGACTAAGAATAGGTCATACCCGCTTAACATCAACCTTTCTTTTAACTGAGGGAAATAGACCTAATTGTCCTACGTGTACAGTCCCACTCACTGTTGAACATCTCCTTATTGAATGTAGTGAATACACAAATCAGAGAAGAGTTTGTGGTTTATCTGATACTTTAAAAGAAATATTGAGTAACAATAAGGAAAACATGTTAAATCTATTAAAATTCCTGCGTTGTACAAACATTATTTCTAAATTGTAAAACTATATAGTCTGTGATAAAAACTGTGATATTTATTATACTTAAATTATGTTTATTTATTTATACGAATTATTTTAACCCGTTTTACTTATATTACATATTTATTTACTCGTTACCGTTTTATCAATGTTTTGTGTGGTATTTTATTATATATCTTAGTCCATATTGGTTGTATATATTGTTGTATCCGTTCGTTAGTTATATTTACTGTTATTGTATTGATTTGCTACTTATTACTAATCATAGACATTAGTAATATATTAGTATAGCAAAAGCGACAAATGACCCTGGCAGTCGAGTCGCTTACTTAAAAAAATAATAATAATAATAATAATAATAATAATAATAATAATAATAATAATAATAATAATAAATGTAATTAATTTATGTATCGTGGAGGATAATGAACAATATTCTTTCTTATCTTGGGGTTTTCGTTACTATAAACGTGAAGCCATTGACAAACAGAATTATTGATTGCAGGTTTTTAACGAAGTGGTTTTTTTCAGGCGTCAACCAAAAAACGTTATCGACCAAATAGTCCTTATTTAAATTGTGATAAAAAAGTTATATAAGTTTTTTGTTTAATATTTAAAGTGGCGAAAAACCCAAAATAGAAATGAATATTAACAATTGTAATATCTTACAGGACTAATAGTTGTGGCTAGTTCTTCTCGCGAAGAAAGCTTAAAGAAAAAACGCGAAGCAGAACGTAGACGTTACGAAAGATTAAAACAAGATGTAGGAGGTAGGGAAGAAGGCAAAAAGAAAGAGAACAGTACTTAAAAAGAAGAAAGGAAAATCGTTAAACCAATACACCAGTTATCCGAAAGAGAAAAATGTATTTGTATTTTGAATCATTCCGTTGTTTCGAATTATTAAAAATTTGGTAAAAGTGGTAAAAATTAAGAAGTTTTAGTATTACAAATAAGAATTTTACTTTTAAGAAATTTTTTAAAGTGATTGCCTCTTATCTTGTTTTGGAAAAGTCTAAATATTTAGCTAAATGTCATTTCTCTGCATCCTAAATTATTCTTTTGGTCTCTAATTTTTGAAAATTAGGTAAAAATTGTTAATTAATTACAAACAAGCCTGTTCTTTATATGCCCTGCATATAATGTCATATTCTTATTTCAAATACTGTATTTTGCTGCTTTTTAACTAACTTCTATTAATTTCTACTTTTTAAAGGCAAAGAACAAACATTCGGGACATTTACCCACATACTGTGATGATTTTTCATCATTATTTGGAAAAGAGATTAAATGCCTTAGTTGTTGAGTTAAAATCATGAATTCTTATTATTTCTTACCCAATTTAAAAACGTTCAAAAATGACTGTGTTTATCATTTTTAATTATGAATTTGAACTTTTAGAAAAAATTTACTATTAAAATGATTCAAGTTTGAGTTGATTTTATTTATGTGATACATGTATACATCGTGTCCCATTAAGACATAGTCAGACTTTGCCAGTGGTTAGATAACCATTAAAGAAAGAAAATTTCTATTTGCCATTTTTCTCGTACTTTTATAGTTTTGGAGAAGAACAGCATCGAAGTTCAGCCCAACGTTTTCAAATTTAATAGTAAGAATGCACATGACACCTATTTTGAAGTTCAAACAAATATACAATACTACTTGTTTCTAGAATGTGCAAGGGTAGCGTAATAAAGGAAAAAACACGTCTTTATTTTGGCCAAGTGTTTCGTAGAATAACAACAGGTAAACAGAATTAAATAAATAAAGCATGTTGAGCAACCACCTCTCGATGGATATTACGTTTCAAAAACGGTATTTTTGTTTTGTTATTTCTAATTAGTAAGACAATTTCAAATTCTTTTAATAGGCACATTAACCCCTACGTGTAATACAATACTGCAGGTTTGTGAATAAAAAATTATAGTACACGTGATAGTGACATTCACCATTACCTTTTGTCCGTCGGTCTTACCTGTATCGTCTTTACAAGTCGCTGTGATAGACCCCACAGCGTGAAAAGAGTGTTCCTGTGTTTTCCTTCTGTTATATTTACCTCGTAATTTTATAGTCTGGCAAATGGGCTAAATCCCGAAAGCCAATATAAAAAAAAAACGTATTCAGTAAAATGATGTTCTTACATTAAAATCTCTTGTTTTATATATATAGTATAGTAAAATAGGAAATATAGTTGTGTGATTCAACAAAATTAATTGACGCCTTTGAACAATTAGTTTGTTATTAACTGAACTTAGATTAACATACATAATTGAATATTCATTTACAAAACGAAAGCTTTATTGTCAATTATGTTTCAATATAATTATCTTTTTACTACCTTTGGATGATTTAAAATTTCTGTTAACGTCTTTTAAAGTGTAATACACGCGCAGTCGAGCGTGTAAATGATATACTATATAATTATACTTAAATTATAACTATACTATAAATTATTGCACAAATGTATAAATGTTAATGATTTCAAGATGGATACAAGGCGTTTGACCACATTTTCATTTACACAAATATCTTGGAAGTGTTGTTGAAAAAGTATTTCCAAAGATGAAATAAATTGAATAAAACTATGATGCGGCATATATAATTTTCCAAATAAAGTTTCATCCGATTTCTTGAATGTTTTAAGCAGCTTTCAGTTCGGTTTCAGAAAGAGCCGTTCTACTATAGATGCGTTGACTTATCTAGAAAATGCAGTTCAAGGATGCTTCCTTTCAAATTTGCATTTGACAGCTGTTTTTGTAGATCTCAAAAGCGCTTTTGACACCGTGAAGCGCAGAGATATAATAGATCAACTTTCTAAATGGAATATTGAGGGTAACTTAATCAGATTTGTTTGCTCTTTTCTGAATGGTAGATCTTTGAGAGTTAGAATTGCTAACGCCTTATCTCAAAACTTCCCGTTAAAAAACGAAACTCCCCAGGGTTCCAGTTTAAGCGCAACACTTTTTCTTATCGCTTTGCAACCCGTATTAAGATCTGTTGAAGGGTCGGTCTACTACTGTGCTTATGCAGATGACATCGTTCTATTTAAATTTGGTCAATCTTTCAATAACATTGAGGCATCCCTGCAGACTGCATTAAACAAACTACAAAATAAAGCGAAAAAAGTAGGATTATCCATTTCAACAGAAAAGACTGTATGCATGCATTTTTGTCGCAAACGTAGTACTTGTCAGCAGAATCACAATTTACAACTAAACTCATTACCTATAAGGAACACAGAAACTACTCGTTATCTTGGAATAATTCTAGATACAAAACTCAGTTGGACTCCACATATTAGCGATCTAAAAGCCAGATGCAACAAGATTCTTAATACATTAAAATGTTTAGCAAACATTAACTGGGGCTCAGACAGCCAAACACTTTTACTGTTATACCGAGCAATGATCCTATCTAGACTCGATTATGGTAGCATTGTTTATTCATCTGCCAAGCCTAGTCGTCTGCGTGCATTAGATTCAGTTCATCATGCAGGAATTCGACTCGCTACAGGTGCCTTTTATACAAGCCCTGTTTCAAGTCTGTACGTAGAGTCGGGACTAGAGTCGCTGCAATTACGCCGTAAACGGCTTCTGTTAAACTATCGAACTAATGTACTCAGACAAAATAACAATCCTAATAAGGAATCACTCTGCAATTCTCCGTTGTTGCAAAGATATGTCAACAGAGGGTCGTACACGAAACCTGCTACCATAAGATCAAAGATTCTCTCGGGGCACTGGAACATCCCAGAGGAAAACCTGTATGCAGTAGAAAATGTTAATTTTGTCTCCCCATGGACTATTCCAGATGTGGTTTACTGTCTGGATCTAGAAAAATATAACAAAAATGAAGTTGCTAGCGTTCTTATTAAACAGGACTTTCTGCGCATTTTACATAAATATGATCCTTGCGAAGTGTTGTATACCGATGGATCCAAAACTCAATTAGGTACAGGATGTGCAGTAGTCACGCGCGAGTCCACAATGACATGGTCGCTTCCTAAAGCTGCAAGTGTTTTTACGTGCGAACTATATGCCGTACTGCAAGCATTATTGGTTTGTCGGGAAAACCCAGCAACAACACTCCTGATTTGCACCGATTCTATGTCATAGCTTTTAACTTTAAAAGATAAATTCTCCAGAGAACCTCTGATGCGAGAAATATTATCTATTATATACGATCTTGCAAATCAGGAGAAAAAGATAGTATTTGTGTGGGTCCCAAGTCATATAGGCATCGCCGGAAATGAGAATGCAGATAAGGCCGCTAAGTTTGCAAGTCGACAAGCACCTAATGTCGTTAAAGTTATCACTTCCCGCGATATTAAAAACTATATAGGTAGTAAGTGCAGAATAGAGTGGGAAGCATTGTGGAATCAAAGCACAGATAAACTTAAAAGAGTAAACCAATCTATTAAATGGTGTCCATACCAGTCAACACTAAAGCGCAGAGAAGAGGTTATATTCTGCCGACTCCGAATAGGGCATACACGTATGACCCACTCTTACTTAGTAAGTGGAGAAGCCAGACCAGAATGTGCTACCTGCCAGGTTCCCCTAACAGTAGAACATATTCTGATAAATTGTAGAGAATATGACCATGTCAGAAGAAACTGCAATTTAGCTGAATTATTGGAAGAAGTCCTTAGAAATGATAAAATTAATATCAATAAATTAATGATATACTTACGAGTAACGCACTTACTCCCAAAACTATAGTTGACTTATCTGTGATATTTACACTGTTATATTAAAAATACTGATTTTGATATTAGTTTAAATGTGCGTTTCAAAAGATATATATTATATAAAGTGTTTTATGAATTGTCTATATTTATACTCTATTTACATACGTTATTTTAATTATATATTGAGTTTTTTATATATACATCATTTTATTTCTACATTAATTTTACGTTTTATAGATTTATTTTTACATAATTTTATATATACATTGTTTCTGTCGTTTATCTGTTGTCTTTGTATATTATAATTGCTATTGATTAGAATATTATTACACAGTAATATCTCATTGGCATGGCGGTAAAATGACCTTGGCAGTCGAAACCGCCTAATTTAAAGAAAAAAAAAATGCCACAGTCACTGTGGCCATAGCCTCTCCCACCCAGGTGCCTACTCACTCCTCCTCGTGGTGTCCCCTGGTTAGCCTGCCGACCTATACCGAGATCGGGTAGCCAATCCCTGTGGAGGAAAGGGGCAGGCGAGCAAACGTGAGTGGCTGAGACTGGAACGCAACGATTACTGACAATAGGCACGGACACGGTATATGCGCTGGTCCTGTTTGAAGAAAGCGTGGGAGTGCCCTTCATGGGCTGATGTGCGTATGCTGCCGATCGCCGTATTCCCTCAGGACCTGTGACCAGCCCCTTCGGGACCGTAGCAGGTAGTGCGACGTGGATGGGGATCGTCGGAAACCTCCATTGCTCCGGGCGAGTCCGGTCCGTCCGCGTTTTCCGGGACCGTTTAAACGGCGTAGCTTGGGCCCTGGAGGACTAGGGTAGGGCTCACGAGCCCGAGGGTATACCCGCTCCCAAGTAGCCGGCCCGCCCCCGGCCGCACGATGCGCTGGTGACTTGCCCTATGGATCCAAAAAACTCCTATAAAAGTGATAGTACAGATGATAGAGGAAGTAGTATAGAAAACCTGGAAATAACGGAGGTAACAGATAAGGGAACAGCTAACAGAGGAATCTCTAACCCCTTTAAAAGAAGTAATAAGGTTGTTAGAACGCCACCAAATACAGTGGATGCGAGTAACAAGAACGAAGAAACTGATACAGCAGATAGAGAGAGTGAAACCGAGAGTACTCCGGAACTGCAGGAAAGAAAAAAAAGAAAGAGAGGAAGAAGGTCGCCCAAGACATGCAAAGGTGTCAAACTAAAAGAAATGATAGGAAAAATGGCTAAAGAAATAGCTACCCTATCGCGCTTCGTTAAGGACAATCCTTATACAAAAAAGGAAATAAAAGAGTGTGCAGCTAACCTGGATCTCCTAATAATCAAGACGCAGGACATTAGAATTAAGGAGGTAGCACTATACAAAGATATGAAAGAAATATGCACGCAAACAAGGCCAGCAGAAGGAAAGACTATGATCTCAAGGGAAGTGCAAACTGAGAATTGCGATAAAATATACACAAATAATAAGGAGACAAACCAAGATGTGGTAGTAACCGGTACCGAAGATTATAAGAATTTCGCCGAAATAGCAAAAAAGAACTGGAGTAAGGATATATATAAGCATACGCGGGAGGGAAATGGTGCACCTAAAGCTGATAGAGAAGATAGAGATATAGTAATAATGATGGACACAGAACTAGGCAAGGAAAGTAAAGTAGTTCAGGATGTAATAAAACAAAATTCAAAAATAAAGAATATGTTACAGAAAATAGAGTTGAAACATGGTAAAATAGTAAGCACCAAGAACTGTATAATAATCACGGATGAAGATAAAGAAATAATAGATGGCGAAAACTACACGTATCTAGTAGGAATAAATACTAAGGAAGGTAACGTAATGGAAAATACTTTTCAATTACTTCAGAAACTCAAAGACATAGCCATAGCGAAAGGAAGAAAAACCTTGGATATCGCTTTTACCTACACAACTATCGATTCTACGCCAAACCTGTTTAGGAAAATGGTGGAATGCATTCTCTATAATAGTGACATCCAGAGCACTATATACGCGATCAAGCAGGGAATGACCAGGAATAGGCAATCCCTAGAAAAGGATACTAAGGTAACTGACAACATGATGGAAACCGAATCTATAATCGAAGATAAGGACGATCTGCAGGAAGAGACTAATAATGACATCCACAAGGAGTGGAAAACAGTAGGTAAAGGAGGTAAAATTAAAAGAAATAATACAATACTGATCAAACCGATGGAACCGCAAAAAACTTATGCAGAACTCCTTAAAATCATGAAAAGCAAGATTGACCCAGAGAAAGTCAACGTAAAAATTAATAAAATCGAAAAAAACAAAGATGGCACCGTAAAGATCCAAGTGCAAGGGGGAGATAAAGAAAGTAAAGCTCTAGTAGAGCAATTCAAGAGCAAAATGGAAAACGAAGTAAGAGTACAACTACAGCAAACCAATAAAACAATAATGATCAAAGATTTAGACGAAAGCGTAGAGAAAGAAGAAGTAAAAAAAGCAATTAACAAGGAATTGAACGAGGACATCAGCGAAAACGAAGATATAACCATAACTATGTCAAATAAAAATAGTACTAGAAATTTAAGATATGCAATGGTTAGCCTACCCATACAGCATGCAAACAAGATTATAAACCTGAAGAAAATTAAAATCGGATGGATAAGATGTAGAATTGTAGATATAATAAATCCCACAAGATGCTTTAATTGTGGGAAATTTGGCCACAGAAAATCCACATGCAAGGAAAGGGAGGGGAAAGCTCATATATGTTATAAATGTGGTAAACAGGGACATGATGTCAAAAACTGTACTAATGAAGCTTTCTGCTACAGCTGCAACACCGCGGGACATAGAGCCGACGAAATGAAATGTCCGATCTACAAAAAAATAGTGTCGGACATTAAGGAGACGAGAAGGAGGAATCCCATCGTAAATGTTAATTAAAGCCATGCAAGTCAATGTAGGACAAAGCTACGCTTCGCATGACGCAGTCTATGCGACTGCAAAGAAAAGAAATCTGGGAATGATAATAATAAGCGAACCAAACAAGAAAACTGTAAACAATGTATCCTGGATAACAGACATAAACAAGGATGCCGCAATTAGAATTATGAATGATGATATAAAGCTGTATAAAACAGGAAAAGGAGCGGGATATGTCTGGGTCGAACTCGAGACTGTAAGCATAATCAGTTGTTATATATCACCAAATATAACAGTAGAGGACTTCGAAGAAATATGGACAAACATAGTGCAATGTGTAAATACTCTACTAAAGGCAAACAAGGGTGTAATAGTTGCTGGGGACTTAAACGCCAAATCCAACTACTGGGGTAGTAATACAACAGACCACAGAGGACAACAAATAGTCGAATGGATGTTAAAAAAGGGCTTTGTAACATTAAATAACGGACGTACTCCAACATTCGAAAGGGGGCAACAGAAATCATATATCGATATTACAATTGCTAGCAATAGTGTCGCAGCAAAATTCCAAGAATGGAGAGTGGACGCGGAGGAAGAAAACTTCAGTCTACATAAAAACATAATATTTACTGTCGAAACTGAGGATGCGGAAATAAGACATACAAGAACGAGGAGGTGGAGAATAAACAACAGAAATGCCCACAACCTGGAAGAAGAGCTGAAGGAGAAACTTGAGCAATTAGGAGACCGTGGGACGCCCGAACTATATACTTACACAATACAACAATGCTGTGACAAACACCTGAGCTTACCCGACTGGTTGCAGAACAAAAAACAAGTATACTGGTGGAGCCCAGAGCTATCTGAAAAAAGAAAAATATGCATACGCATTCAGAAGAAGAAAGATGACTAGGCTGAATCGAAGGCAAAACACAACGGAGGAAGAAAAAGAATACGCACAAGAACAATACAAAGAGGCGAGACATGAATACCGCGGTGCGATTACTAAATCTAAGGAAAATCAGTGGAAACAGCTAATATCCGAAATAGAAAGAAATCCTTGGGGTTTAGGATACAAAATAGCTACAGGCAAGCTACCAAGAAGGACAAAAACCGTATTAAACAAAAGAGAAACTGAAGAAATAGTGAATGAACTTTTTCCTATTTGTCCTAAAACGGAATGGGTATACGTAACTGATAGGCCAGAAGTACCAAAAATTACCAGCGAGGAGCTGAAGAATGTAATAAAGAAGATGAAAGGAAAGAAAGCACCTGGTCCCGACGGCTTAACATCTGAAGTCATAAAGGTAGCCTGGAAAGCCAGCGAAACAACCATGCTATCCGTTATGAACCAAACTCTGGAGATGGGAATATTCCCCGATATCTGGAAGAGGGCAACGCTGTGTCTCTTAGAGAAAAATGTAGAAGGCAGCAAGAAGAAATTCAGACCTATATGTCTCCTAGATACCTTAGGAAAAGTACTAGAGAGAATTCTATATAATAGATTAACAGAGGAACTGAGAGAAAGAGGAAACGTTTCGGAAAAGCAATATGGCTTCAGACCTGGAAGGTGTACCTTAGATCCAATGTTAGCTATAAAACATAAAGTCGATGAAATACAACAAAGCGCATATCATAAGAGAGAATATTGCATACTAATAACTATTGACATTAGAAACGCGTTTAATACCGCAAGGTGGGAACCTATACTAGAAGAATTAAGTAACAGAAACATCAGTCCATACTTGCTAAACATGCTATGCAGTTATTTAGAAAACCGGAGACTAATAACGGACACAGGCACGGAATACGAAATAAGCTGCGGAGTTCCACAGGGTTCGATCCTTGGCCCACTTCTCTGGAATGTGTATTTTGATAAGATAGTGAATACGAAGCTGCCAGAAGGAACAGAAATCTACTGCTACGCTGACGACACGGCTTTGCTGGTTAGAGCAAAAACAATAACAGAACTACGCAGTAGAGCCGCTATCGCTTTCTACCAAGTCAAGACTAGAATACAGGAAAGATATCTACAGATAGCACCAGAGAAAACGGAAATTCTTAATGGAGGAAACAAATTAAAATACTTGGAAATCGAAACGGATGAAGAAATAGTAATAACAAAGGAGCAGCTAAAGTATTTAGGTGTTATCTTTGATAGAAACTGCCGAATGAAAAAACATGTAATACATGTAACAAACAGAATAGGGAAGAACATCTCCACCTTAATGAGACTTATGCCAAGGGTAGATGGACCTAGCCAATGTAAAAGGAAGCTATATTTAGCAGTTGCAAATTCTATTATGCTGTACGGAGCACCAGTCTGGGAGAAGGCGATTAAGACCGCCAAATATAGATACCTGCTCATCAAAGAACAGCGAAAACTTGCCATAGGAATTACAAGTGCCTACAAGACAGTCTCCAATGACGCGTTGTTTGTGATAGCCTCAATTATACCAGTCGACCTAATGGTACAAGATAAATCTAAGTCGTACAAAGCCAGTAAGCTACACAAGCAAGAGATTAAGATAGAAATAATGAATACGTGGCAAGGTAGATGGGAGGCAAATATCGAAAAGGGGCAATGGACAAAAATCCTAATAAGAGACCTACACAAGTGGTATGCACGGAAATTTGGTAACGTAAATTTCCACCTTACGCAATTGCTTAGTGGGCATGGTAATTTTCAAGCCTATCTAAAAAAAATGGGTAAAGCCAAAGATGAAAGCTGCAGATTCTGTGGAGAAGAGAAAGATGATGCTGAGCACACGTTCTTTGTATGTGAGAAATGGAGTGGTATACGGGAAGAGACATACCTTCTGGTCGGCGGAGAAATAAACAAAAATAACATTATCGAAATCATGTTAGAAAGTGAAGAGTCGTGGAATAAAATAGAACAGTTTGCAAGGAAAATCCTAGAAGAAAAAATAAGACAAGCAGTCTAAAATGACCCTATGTATAGTGTTAGTATTTATGTACGTCAATAACATGTATAATACTTACCTGTGATATTAAGTGATAGGAAATATGTATGAATGAGTTAATAATGTGTTATTAATAATGAATGTGTTATATTAAATGAAGCATGGATGAACCTGTGATTCGACACCCTTCCTGAAGAAATGCTTATGCGGTTCCGGGAAGGGCCTAGAGTCGATGAGAGTGTCATAGGGGCCACTTGTACGGGATTCCCGACAACGCCTCTTATTAAAAAAAAAATAAATAAATAATAATAATAATAATAATAATAATAATAATAATAATAATAATAATAATAATAATAATAATAATAATAATAATAATAATAATAATAATAATAATAATAATAATAATAATAATAATAACCCGCAGGGAGGCTGAAAGCGGGCAGCCATTGGGGAGTAGCGCCCATTATCGTCGACATCATTCATCTTCATTCCGTTCTTCTTCTGTTGTAAATAACTTAAATATCCACCAGTATTTAGTAAGTCCCACAATAAACGATCACATACAACCATGGATTTGTTACTCTCCAATAATAAAAATGGATTTAATTAAACTAAACAAGAGAGAGATCAATTCTGCAACCATACGGCAAGCCTACCTTGATTTAATGGATTCTATAAATACATACCAACTAATATTTACGGATGATTCTAAAACAGACAATGGTGCTGGTTATGCTGTTGTACATAATGATACTGTTCTGAAGTGCCCTTTACCGAAATTCGTAAGTATATTTACCTGCGAAGCATTAGCCGTACAGAATGCTCTCAACATATGTCAAGAATCTATCCACTCACAGTTCGCAATTTGCGTTGACTCTCTCTCTCTGTTTTATTAGCTATAAATGATCGTTTCTCCCGAGATGCAATAATACAAAAAATACGTCACACGTGCCATCACCTGTTAAGTAACAATAAAATGATAATATTTGTATGGGTTCCAAGTCACTGCAATATTCAAGGAAATGAGAAATCTGACAAAGCCGCAAAGGAGGCCGCAAGTGATGAGTTGGAAATTCAACAGACAATTAGATTGGAGGACCTGAAAACGGTGATTAAAAACAAAATACGTGAGAAACACCAAAGTTATTGGGACCGAAGTAATACTTACCTTAGAAGCTTACAGACTAAAGTCGGTGAATTTACATATCCACTCCATCTTACAAGAAAGGAACAAGTAGTATTACAGAGAATCAGAACTGGGCATACCTACCTGACCTCAAAATATATGTTGTCTGGTAATAATCAACCAATCTGTTATATGTGTGAAGTGCCATTAACCATTCGTCATATATTGTTAGAATGTCACCAATACAATGTTCAACGTGCCTCCTTTGACATTGAAAAACTGATTAATGGCAGTACAGAAGCCAGAGAATTTATAAAAAGAATAGAGCTATTCAAGCATTTATAGTATAAAAATTAAGAAACGCCTGTGATATTTTCTATATTTTATTAATTTTCTATATTTTATTTATACATGATTTTAACCTATTACTATTTAAAAGAAATACTGAGTAAGAAGTGAAACTGAGTGAAACTACATAGTCTGTGATAAAAGCTATTAACTGTGATATTTTATATATTTAAATTATGTTTATTTATTTACACAACTTGTTTTAACTTGTGCTATTTTACATATTTATATACCTGTTACTGTCTGATTAGTGTTTGTGTCGTATTGTACTAGATATTTTAGTTCATGTTGGTCGTATATACTTTTGTGCTCGTTCGTTAGTTGCATTTATATGTTATTGCACCAGTTTGCTGCTAATTATGGATCATATAAATACAACAGCAATGTTGTATAGCTAGAGCGACAAATGACCCCGGTAGTCGAGTCGCTTACTTATTTAAAAAAAAAATAATAATAATAATAATAATAATAATAATAATAATAATAATAATTATAATTATAATAAAATATTATAATATTATAATAATAAAAGAATTATAGACCGATCACGTGTTTAAATACTGTCTATAAAATTATATCTGCCATAATTGCTCATAAAATTTCATCATACATAACAGAACACAACATCATTTCGGAAGAGCAAAAGGGGTGCCGTAAAAACTCAAAAGGTTGTAAAGAGCAGCTGATTATTGATGCCGTAATAACTGGGCAAGCAAAAAAACAATATAAAAACATAGCCATAGCCTGGATTGACTATCAAAAGGCGTATGATTCTGTACCACATGATTGGCTGCTAAAAACTTTAAAAATGTATCAAGTACACCCTCAGATAATAACGATATTAGAATTATTGATGAACAGCTGGCGTACACAGCTAATGCTAACAATGAATGGTCAAACACTAAAATCAGATGTCATACCTATAAAACGTGGCATATTTCAAGGTGATACCCTTAGCCCATTATGGTTTTGCCTCGCCTTGAACCCTCTATCGAATATGCTTAAAGATACCAAACAAGGATTTACACTATCTCTTAAGAAAAAGAATCTATATACTATCAATCATCTGTGGTATATGGATGATCTAAAACTATACGCCTCTAACAAGAACGAACTAACGACACTGCTGAATATCACATCCCAGTTCAGTGAGGACATAAAGATGAAGTTTGGTATGGATAAATGCGCCTGTATAAACGTAGTACGTGGAAAAATACAGGAGCTAGGCCACCTGGACATACAACATGCCGACTCCCAGTTGCAAAATCTTAATCCCGAAGACAGTTATAAATATTTAGGCTTTCACCAATCCCTTACGAAAAATAATAAGGAAGCTAAACGACAACTAGAAGTTAAATTTAAACAACGGCTAAATAAAATCCTCAGAACAGAATTAACAGCAAAAAATAAAATAAAAGCTGTAAACACCTGGTCAATCCCGGCCCTAACGTATTCATTCGGTGTTGTAAACTGGTCTCAAACGGACTTGGACGCACTCAACCGACTGCTTCGTACAAGTCTCACTAGACATAGAATGCATCATCCAAAATCGGCAATAGAGAGGCTATATCTTTCACGAAAAGATGGAGGAAGAGGATTACTCGATATAAAAGATTTATGTAATAAACAAATAACATCTTTGAAAAACTACTTTAGCCACAAAGCCCTGACCTCACCCTTACATAAAGCTATAACAGCATGCGATAAGGCAATTACTCCTCTAAACCTGTCGGAAGAAAATGCAGTGCCGAATATAACCTCAGTCAAAGACAGGTTAACCAAATGGAAGTCTAAAGCAATCCACGGAAGATTTCCCCATTCTTTAGAAAACGCCGATAAGGACGCCTCAGTCCGATGGCTTATGGATGGGTTTCTTTTTGGTGAAACAGAGGGCTTCATACATGCCATACAAGATCAAGTTATAGCAACCAATAACTACAAGAAGTTTATTGAAAAACTAGATGTAGTCGATCAGTGCCGCATGTGCCATCGGTCATCAGAGACTATAGATCATCTAATTTCGGGATGCACGAACCTAGCAAACACTGAATATCTGCATAGGCACAACATAACTACAAACATGCTACACCAAGCAATAGCTATCAAATGTGGTCTATTACAAGACAAAGACCAGCCTCCGTACTATCAATACGTAGCGAGACCAGTCTTAGAAAATGATAACTACAGGTTATACTATGATCTTCCAATACACACAGATAAGACAGTAACCGCGAACAGACCGGATATTCTGTTACACAATTATCAGGATCAAGGATAAGACGGCATACCTCATAGATGTAACGCACCCAAACGACAACAACATAAATAAAGCAGAAATAGACAAAATATCAAAATACATACCACTTACAATAGAATACAAGGAAATCCATAAATTAAAATTTGTCGATGTAATACCTATTGTAGTAACAGCAACGGGGCTCATAAACAAAAATCTCGCCAGAAATATAACAAAACTACAATTAGACGCCAATACTTTAATGCCGAAAATACAACGATCTGTGATTCTAGAAACCTGCAGAATCGTCCGCACTGTACTAAATATACCTACCCATAGTATAGAATAAAGTTTGCCATGTGGCCCTTTATTCTTGAAAACCAGTTGAATAATCACTGTGAAAAAAAACATAATAATAATAATAATAATAATAATAATAATATTAATAATAATAATAATAATAATAATAATAATAATAATAGCTCTTTGGAAAGAAATACATCCGGAACTTGAAATATCGGCCCAACGACTTTCTGATCAAATAAGATCAGTATTGTACAGGAGAGCTCTGTCAGAGGCCGAACTTGACCAAATAAAAAGAGAACTGAGAAGAAACTCAGAGAGACGATCTGTACGACTTGAAGATTTAATAGAAGAAAACGCCGAGCCAGTACTAACAACCCAAGAAACTGGCAACGAAAATCAAGATGAGTTGGAGGTGCAGCGAGTACTTGAATTATACAGGGAAGTAGACTTCAAATACAGAGGCATCCCGATAGAATCTCGGCCTAGAATAACCAAATTGTATCTTAAACCAGAAGTTAAGAAATCAATAGAAAGCCGTAACACTTACGTCCCAAACATTTTAAATGGAGACGAAGATCTACAAGAGTTATGTCATATCACATACTGCATAGCAGCTGCTATAACTGAATTACATGTACCCAAGCAAGGAGGTAATGAAGGAAATCCTGCAAAAACAAACAAAAAACCACCGTGGGAGAGAAGAATAGAGAACAAAATAACCAATATTAGAAAAGATGTAGGTATATTACATACTTACCTTACTAATCAAAATCCCAGTAGAAAAACGCGGAAAAAGATTGGGAAACTCGCCAAAGCATCGAAGATCAAAGCCAGAGACCCATCCTACCGCCAAAAGCTGTTAGTACTCCTGGATAACTTTAAACAAAAAATTTCTATGTTGGGCTGCCGATTAAGAAGATACCGAGCACGAACAAGGAGGTATCACGAGAATATACAATTCACCAGAGCACAATCTGTTTTCTACAGAAACCTACAACAAGGCAATAGAACAACAGAAGACAAAACACCGGAGAAAGAAGAAATGACCCGATTCTGGAAAAATATATGGTCCAACCAAGTGCAACATAATGGAGATGCCTACTGGATTGCAGCAGAGGAACATCAACACTTAAACATACCACCTATGGATGAAATACAAATAACTGCAGAAGACATTGCTGCAGTGACGAGAAAGTTAAGAAATTGGTCAGCACCTGGAGTTGATAGCATCCATAACTATTGGTGGAAAATACTAACCAACTTGCATACAGCATTAGCGACTCAAATAAACAACGCACTTCACAATCCAGACATAGTTCCCGAATACTTTACCCTCGGAGTAACACACATGCTGCCAAAAACAGGAAATACCGAGGAGGCAAAAAATTACAGGCCCATTACATGTCTACCGGCCATCTATAAAATTATTACTTCTGTGTTAAATACGAAAATCGCAGAACATTTAAGAAGACATCAAATCTTAGCATGGGAACAAAATGGATGTAAAAGGCAAGCTAGAGGTTGCAAGGAACTACTAATAATTGACGCTATTATCACAGGACAGGTAAAAACAAAAAAGAGGAAGCTTTCGGTAGCCTGGATAGACTACCAAAAGGCATTTGACTCAATACCACATTCCTGGCTTTTGCACATACTTAACATATACAAAGTAGACCGTACGGTAATAGCTTTCCTCAGCCACCTTATGAAGACATGGAGAACTACACTGAGGACCAGAGAATATATAACAGACGATATACCAATTAGAAGGGGCATATTTCAAGGGGACAGTCTTAGCCCTCTCTGGTTTTGCATGGCTTTGAATCCACTTAGCGGAATGTTAAATCGAAGTGGTAATTGTTATACCATCGAAGATCGAGCCAGAATTTCACATCTGTTCTATATGGACGATCTTAAGATCTACACAAAATTCCCCCAACAACTCCGTGGATCATTAGAACTAGTCAAGGCATTTAGCGAAGCAATAAGAATGGAGTTAGGTCTAGAGAAATGCGCCGTTATGCACGCCGATAGTGGCAAAATTATTCAATCGGAAAATGTCACGCTGATGGACAATACAACAACTATATCTGCGCTCACTCCAGATGAATATTACAAGTACCTTGGTTTCCAACAGGGGCTGAGAATAAACGAGAAAGCCAATAAAGAGACAATCACAACAGAATACTTTGGCAGAGTAAATAAAATTTTAAATACTAGTCTCAATTCAAAGAATAAGATTACCGCCCTCAACACTTGGGCTATGCCTGTATTATCGTACACATTTGGAGTACTGTCATGGACCCAAACAGATCTACAAGCATTAGATAGGAAACTTAGAACCACACTCACAAAGTATAGGATGTTACATCCTAACTCTGCAATTGAAAGAATATATCTGTCTAGAGCAGAGGGAGGACGTGGTATCGTTAACCTAGAAAATACCAATCAAAGGGAAAAACAAAAACTAAAACAGTACTTTGGTAATTCCTACCTACCCTTGTACCAAGATCTAATACGAGTTGACAAGAATTTTTCTGCACTAGGCCTATCAACACCCGAGCCTGAAACAGCAAACTATGCTGACAAACTAAAACAACAGTGGAAGAATAAACCCATGCATGGCCGTTACTTCAACAACCTATGTCAAGAAGATGTGGATAAACAATGTTCCAATACTTACCTCACAGCTGGCTACCTGTTTCCAGAGACGGAGGGGGCACTTCTAGCTATACAGGATCAAGTAGTACCAACAAGATATTATCAAAAACATATCATGAAGTTAAACCCCGAGACAACGAAATGTAGACTCTGCAATAAAGAAGAAGAATCTGTACAGCATCTATCATCAGCCTGTACCAACCTTGCAGCTACAGCTTATCTTAGTCGACACGACAATATGGGAAAAGTCGTACACCAAATGTTTGGACAGCACGTTGGGCTGGCGAATAATGTACCAACATACAAATATAGACCCCAACCGGTACTGGAAAATGTATCATTTAAAATATATTGGGATACAAGTATAATGACAGACCACACAGTACAGCATAACAAGCCCGACATGATAATCATCAATAAAGAAACTAAATGCTGTACTATAATAGACTTTTCTGTGCCATTAGACGAAAATGTAAGCAGGGCATACAGAGACAAGATGGCAAAGTACAGTGAGTTGGCCGATGAGATCAGTGAAATGTGGAGAATGCTTAAAGTAGAAATAAAACCGTTTATAATAACCGCAAACGGGCTTGTACATAAAAAGGTACCTTTGCACCTCCAAGAGTTAGGAATTCCCCAAAGCGCCATATATCATATGCAAAAAGCTGTCATATTGGCCACAACAGCAATAATAAGAAGAGCCATAAAATAGCAGTCGTCTTGAGAAATCCGGCGTACTGCTAGAACAGTCCACTTATCCACAATTTGTGTGATAATTTAAAAAAAAAATAATAATAATAATAATAATAATAATACAAATGCAGAAAAGCGATTAGCGTGGGCACAAAAGGCACTCCATGGCAGGCACGCTCATGAGCTGAATCAGCCGTTCGTTGATGGCACCGCTTCCAACACGCGCTAACACGCGCAGAACTTTTTCCTGAAACAGAAGGATTTATAATTGCAATCCAAGATCAGGTAATTAACACCAGAAATTACAGAAAATTTATAATAAAGGACGGTACAGTAAATGATTCATGCAGAAGGTGTAATCTGGCCCCGGAAAACATTCAACATATAATATCCGGATGCCAAATGTTAGCACAAAACGAATATAAGGCGAGACATGATAATGTTGCTAAAATATTACACGAGAAATTAGCAATAAAATACACTCTAATACAAGACAGTACCCCCTACTATAAATATATACCAGCTGCAGTACTAGAAAACAATATAGCTAAATTGTATTGGGATAGGAGTATACTCACCGATCAGACCGTTGCACATAACAGGCCAGACATCACACTGGTCGACAAGAACAACAGAGTAGCGTATCTGATAGATATTTCCATCCCCAATACAGTCAACATCCAAACAGCTTACGCTGAAAAAATGAGAATTGTCGGGTATAGATCATAGAGTCGGGAGAAGCTTGTATGTGGATGATCTTTGCATCTTCTATGCAGGAGACAATTTTGATCATATCCATTCAGTCCTGCAAGAAGCTATAAATTCGGTGGTAGATCGTGCAGAAAATCGAGGATTTCGTTTCTCTACGCTGAAAACTCAATGTGTTCATTTCTGCAGGTTGAGATCCTGTCACCAAAATCCTCAACTTACAATAAAAGATCTCCCTATAACAAATAAACCAGAAGTAAAATTCTTAGGAGTAACGTTTGACAAAAAGCTACTTTGGGGCCCTCATATTCAAAACTTAGCAGCTAGTTGCAAGAAGCGACTAAATATTGTTAGATGTTTATCTAGCATGAAATGGGGTGCGGATGGGAGCATACTTCTAAACGTGTACAGAAGTATAATCTTATCAAAGTTGGACTATGGGTCGATAGTATACGGTGCTGCCCGTCCATCACATTTAAAAGTACTAGACCAAATCCATTCGACGGGTATAAGACTCGCTCTAGGAGCTTTTAGAACCAGCCCTACCGTATCTTTGTACTGCGAATCGGGAGTACCACCATTGAAATATCGAAGGTATCTTTTACTTGTAAATTATGGAATAAACATACATGCTCAACCACGACACCCCAATCATGCTTTGCTATTTAATGAAGAACAAACTACGCTATACATGGCTAGACCCACTAGAACTCGCCCTGCTGGAATACGTCTACATGCCATACTGCAGGAACTCAGTGAAACATTGCAGCCAGTTTATCAGACAGGAAATTATGAAGTACCACCTTGGCAAATTCACCTACCCCAAATGGATCTCTCTTGCTTGCAAGGAGGGAAAAAAGATGTTAATCCCAAATTATTTCTCAACCATTTTAAAAACATTCTAGATCACCATCCTAGAACCGAAATTATATATACAGACGGATCCAAGTCGGAAATGGGAGTTGGTAGTGTTTTTATCATCCTCGATGAGTCTTATCACTGGAAGATACATGAAGCCGCTAGTTCATTTGCAGCGGAGTTATATTATAACGTTTATTTAGTGGGCTTTATTGGTAAAGGAGATTTGTTTTTAGAACTGTTTTATTTCAAAAAACAAGTAGTGCAAAATTTGAAATAAATGATTCATTACTTCATATTCATAAATAAATCGCTATATGTGTAAATAGAGCAGTTATTTAGAAAGAGACTTGATCCTGGCGCCACCCAGTGCAGGATAGAGGGATTAGAGTGTATGCGTTTGGTAGAGTGCATCATTTGACTTTCTTCTTAAAGGTCATATCGACCTTCTCTTTGTTTAGATGTCTCTAGGATGTCAGATGCAATGTTGGAATTTGTTTAAACTTTTTTTCTGAGTGTGATAAGTAAAAATTGATTTCTGGTGTTCATTTATTTCCTTGTAATCAATTGTAGTGAACACAGGATTCTAATATTGTAAGTTTATTCTTCTTGTTCTATTAAAAAAACCTTTGAGGTTACTAATTATATCTTTGGTTTTTTAGCTGTGTTTTTTTTGGAGGCCTTTGTTTTCGGATTTTTAATGAGATTTACCTGAATTTATCAATGAATGTTGGGGATCAATTTTTAAAGAAGAGATCCATTTTGGAAAGATATTTTTGATGGAAAAGACTTTTGAGACCCTTTCTAACATCTTTTAAAGAAAATCTTGCAATTTAATAGAACAATATTTCTCTTGTTAAATCTGGACCATTATTCAGGAAGTTAATTACAGAAGAAAACTCTCCACATAGTTTTGTTTTCACCGGTAAAATGGCCGCTTGAATGGAATGGTGATTTTCCAATTTCTATATTTGGTGAAACAAGAAATTTATGGGCATAATTGGTGTATTAAATTCACTACTGGTCTTTTGGGTTGGGAATTAAGTAAAACTTTCTACGATTTAAATTATC
Source organism: Agrypnus murinus (assembly GCA_929113105.1). Classification (NCBI taxonomy): domain Eukaryota; kingdom Metazoa; phylum Arthropoda; class Insecta; order Coleoptera; family Elateridae; genus Agrypnus; species Agrypnus murinus. The sequence continues at coordinate 51,383,448 of OV816023.1, forward strand.
CACCTACCAGATGACTTCAGATCGATGCTTTACTACAAGTTGGCTGCTTTCTGATCATTTACACCTATCTGGACTTCGATTATCTTTTACCTGCAGTTTTGCAAGCATTGGGTTACAGGTATGTTTTTTTAGCTAATTTATTTGCTTACTTGATTTTTTGTAACTGATAGGAATAATTTGGTACCAAATTCTTTAGGGTATGTCACATGTATTTTTTTAGGAACATACCTGTACGGTGTCAGTAATGTTAATATTTGGTAAATCAAAGTTATTTGCTAATCTCTAAATCCTTTTCAACTATTATTTGTTGTTATTGTAAAAATATTTCTTTAATAGCCTATTTATTTAATTGAATTCTGATAGTATGTAGATGGGTTTGCTCATAACTTCATGAGAATAATAGCTTAAGCTTTTGGTTATCCTCAAGTATCTTATAATTATTACTGCACTTGTTGACCAGCCAATTTTTGGTATCATTTTTGGTATCATTGTTATGTCACGGTGGGATATCTTAGCTTCCCATATTTTGTTTATAAATTTGGAAAGTTTTATTTATACCGGGGTGAATTTATAGGGGATACATTTTTGCTGGTTGCATATTTTTTGTGTACCTTTTGTCTGGATGCACATGCACTGTATTTTATTTTAGTGGTATTTTTTTGGATTTGGTATCGGCAATTTCTAGGTACTTGAAACTGTTTGATAGATTGTGTTGCTTTATCATGAAATTTGTTAAATAATTGTATATTGATACATTTGTCACACTTGCATGATATTGTTGTTGCAAATTATTTTGCGTATCTTGTTGGATTGTCTATTGTGAGACATTGTTTGTCTCTTATTTATTATACACATATTATCACTTTAATTATACTATATTTACTTATATATTTTTTTATTATATGCACTTGTTTAAATTGCGTTGGCTTTTATTTCAATCATATGTGTTTACCTTGTGTTTGTCAACACATACACTCAATTTGGGCTTTGTCATTTTTGGTAGGGCTCAATGGCGCCACAACTTTCATCTCGTCACTTGCGATTGTTCAGAAAATTCGTGTATAAGAACTAAAGTTTGCAAAATAAGAACCACGCCCTTAAGCTCTTCCGAGTTGCAACTGACACTAAAAAAAAGGGTTTGTTACACTGGCGCCCATCGTTGGGGCCATACATTTCTTAAACTACCGGGCAAATTTAAAGAAAGATTTTGGGGCTTCTGTATTAGTCGCGGTGAGAATTGTGTTGACTTGCATTGGACACAAGATTGAAATTTGTCGAAGGAGACAATTTATACTGTGTCTCCTAGTATTTTTGAGTGATATTTTTCCAGCGTTGCATTTATATCGCTGGTGAATTTTTAATAATTGTTGTGCATCGGTCGATGTCAAGGCAATTTGGGTAATCTTGTTGCCTCGGCCAAGTTAGATAGTAGTTTTTGGACACGCCTCCAGTTTGTCGGGACGCATTTTTCTGACAAACTTAAGTATAACAAAGTAGTAGATCATATTAAGAATGCTTACCTTTACTTTGTTTTGGTAATATGCAGAATTTCGATGATTAACTGAATTTTGATAATTGATTAAATTTTTGCGATTGAGATATTGATCCATTTACTTACTATTGGTATTGTCTCTTGCCATTTTCTGTACGGAAGGGTAATTATTGACTCTTGTCTTTCGAATTAATTTGGTACTTTTGGTACATCTTGTTTTGTTTTGTATTTTTTTTGATTGGCTACCGAAATGTCTTCGTCAGCGTATGACATGGACCCCAATCATCTGCTAACTACGGAAATTTTATATGAGCTTCGTATTAGAGGTATCAGTGCAGTTAAAAACGATCAACCAACACGTCGTAAAGCCCTGAGGAGATGTTTGCAAGGAGATCTTAGGCGAGGAGGTGTCAAATATGAGACACCGGATTTTAATTTTGAAACAGAGAAGACCGAAATTGAAGAAAGCTTAGCGAAGATTCAGGCAGTGGTCGATGATTTCGATGGTCAAAAGTCAGAAGTTCATAAACGTTTGGTAACTCGCTTTAATCATCTTAAGGGAAGAGTGCAGAGAATACCGAATAATGCCACGGAAGAGGCGAAATCCTTTAAAAGTTCTCGTCTGGTGACACTGCTGGCTTTGGAAGATGATGTGGATGAAAAGATTTTAGAAGTGGAAAAAGCCAGAGCTGGCGCAGGCAATACGTCTTTTACTACTGAGCGTGGGAAGCATGTGCCAGTGTTCAAATGGGGTGTTAGCTTTGATGGAAACACTAATAAGCATTCCTTGTGCTCATTTTTGGATAGAGTCGAAGAACTTAGAATTGCACGCAATGCTTCCAAGGAAGATTTGTTGAGATCGGCGGTTGATCTTTTTTCTGGTCAGGCCCTGATTTGGTACAGATCGGTTCGCGGAAACATAATGACCTGGGATGCACTAGTGGATGTTCTTCGTAAGAATTTTCTACCGTCGGATTATGATGACCAGTTATGGGACGAAATTAGATCACGTACGCAAGGGTCCAAGGAGAAGGTTCATATTTTTATTGCCACTTTGGAAAATTTATTTAGTCGCTTAAGTCAACCACCTAGTCAAATGGAAAGATTAAAAATCATTAAGAAGAATCTGTTACCTTATTTTCACCAACCTTTGGCTTTGCAGCCCATCGATAATTTAGAGTCGTTATTGGCTATATGCAAGCGTTTAGAAGAAGCCAAGGAAGATGAAAAGAAGTTCATCCCTCCCAAAACCTCCAGATTGGAAGTCCTGGAGCCAGATCTAGCTTACCTTGAGAATTTTTCGCCCGGTCAGACCTGGAAGAAAGAGGGCAACCTTGTGAGAGCAAAGAGTGTCGATTTAAGTGGACTGAAGAATAGTCCTAGTGAAGATATGGAGAATCAGGAGGCAGGCATTGGCGCTGCAAGTTCAATCAACAAGACCGATGGTAGAGCGCAGGGCAGCCAGGCCAACATGATTTGCTGGAACTGTGGTACTAGGGGACATCGCTTTGCAGATTGCCAACTTAAAAAGGACTACAGATTTTGTTACCGTTGCGGTATGAAGAACACCACCGTGAAAGATTGTGTTAGATGCAGGAAACCAAAAAACGAGTAAGTATTCCTCAAGAAGCTGGCGCTTGTGGAATTTTTGTAAAGAAAGCTGGCAAGTTTGGTAAACAACGTCAAGGTGGGTTCTGCAGAAACGGAAGATTTTGGCGTAAGAAGCAAAGCATAGAAAAAATGAAGAGTAACGATTTTGGGAAGTTTTCAAGGTTTGATTTGCAGGACTGGAAAAAATGGTTGAATACGGTACGTGACTTTTTTGATAAGAGTAGTTATAACGGTAGTTGTTGCCCTATACTCACCTTTAGAGATGGAGACAATCGGCCTCACCTTACTGTACAAGTATATGACTTAGATTTGGTTGCACTTGTGGACTCTGGTGCCAATGCTACCGTACTTGGAGCTGCTGCAGCTCAAATGATTAAGGATTGGAGTTTAGAGATACATCCTGCGACGCAAAAGTTCTTAAGAACAGCGGATGGTGTTCAACAGGCAATTCTAGGCTATGTTTATCTACCCATTATGGTCGCTGAGACCAAGAAGATCATCAAGGCTCTGGTTGTCCCCTCGATCAAATATCCGCTTATCCTTGGAGCTGATTTTATGTTGGAAAATGGTGTTATCTTGGACTTGTGTAAAGGAAATCTGAATTTAAAGATAAAAAATGAAGATATGGTGGAGCTCTCAGCTGTTTCAGGTATTCAAGACCGCAATGCTTTGTCAGAAGACCAGCTGAAGACTTTGGAAGAGATATCGCAGAATTTTTTCAGGTTAGGTAGTAGGGACTTAGGTTTGACGCACTTGGTCCGGCATCATATTGAAACCGGAGAGGCTGCCCCTTTCAAACAGCGACCCTACCCTATTTCGCCTTATTTACAGCAGAAGTTAAATAAAGAAATTGACCAGATGCTTGCTGCTGGAATCATCGCACCTTCGACTTCACCCTGGTCATCCAACTTTGTGTTAACCAAGAAGAAGAATGGGGAGTATCGGTTTTGTTTCGACGGAAGGAAACTCAATTCAGTGACCCAGAAGGATGCCTACCCTCTGCCGCGTGTGGACACTATTTTAAGCAAATTAAGCGAATCTAAATATCTGAGCTCTATAGATCTTAAAAGTGCTTTTTGGCAAATAGCTTTGGATGAAGAGTCGGCCCAAAAGACTGCCTTTGCCGTTCCTGGAAGGGGACTTTTTGAGTTTAAACGGATGGCTTTTGGCCTTTGTAATGCAAGTGCTACGCAGCAACGTCTTATGGATACTTTATTTGGACCTGAGTTTGAGCCAAATATTTTTGTGTATCTGGACGACATTATTGTGTGTTCCACGACTTTTGAAGAACATGTTAAGTTATTGATGATTGTACTTGCTCGCTTGGAAGAAGCGGGGTTAACTGTTAATGCTGAAAAGTGCGAGCTTTGTCGTCCGTCGTTGAAGTATCTTGGCTATATTGTGGATCGGGAGGGACTTCACACTGATCCCGAAAAGATAAGCGCCATGGTGAACTATCCCACGCCAAAAAACACTACAGAGATCAAGAGGCTAATTGGCATGTGTTCATGGTATCGCAGATTTTTGCCACATTTTTCAACGATGATTTCACCAATTACCGCATTGATTAAAGGAAGAAAAAAAAGGGCAAGCTATAATTTGGAACCTTGAAGCTGAGGCAGCCTTCATAAAAATAAAGGAAGCACTGGTGTCTGCTCCGATATTAGCTAGCCCTGATTTTTCAAGATCGTTTACAATTGAGACCGACGCTAGCAATGTTGGTTTAGGTGGGGTATTACTACAAACTGATGATGATGGTGTAGATCACGTTATCGCTTATGCTAGTCGTACCTTGAATGGTGCCGAGTTGAATTATAGCGCGGTAGAAAAGGAGTGTTTTGCGCTTTTGTTTGCCATAGAAAAGTTCAGGCCCTATGTGGAAGGTACAAAGTTTTTTGTGAATACTGACAATTACTCACTTCTTTGGTTAAGGAATATTAAGAATCCTTCTGGAAGACTGTCGCGTTGGGCCATTCAGCTAGACCAGCATGATTTTGAAATAGCCCACAAAAAAGGAAAATTAAATGTCGTTCCGGATGCGCTGAGTAGAGGGCCAATTGAGTTGAGCGAACTTGAGGAACAGAATTGTGGTACTTGGTACTGGCAACAGTTTAATGCAGTTACCGAGAATGGCGATGACCATCCTGATTGGCGTATAGAAAACCAACAGTTATTTCATTATCAGAAACCAGGTTTACAGAGTCCCTATAATTCCATAGAATGGAAACTTGTCATTCCGGAAAATGATCGTCTCGAAGCTATAAAGTCTTGTCATCAGCCTCCCACATGTGCTCATTTGGGAATGTTTAAAACTTTGAATAGAGTGACGGCCAATTACTATTGGCCAAAGATGAGACAAGATACAGTTAGGTTCGTTCGTGGTTGTGAAATCTGTGGTCAGAATAAGGTGTCGAATCAACGTAGGTGTGGTTTGATGGGCAAACAGAAGAAAGTTGATTATCCTTGGCAACTAATAAGTGCTGATATTATGGGCCCGTTACCTCGCAGTAAAAAGGGAAATTCTTATATTTTAGTTATTACAGATTGGTTTTCTAAGTTCGTGGTTTTAAAGCCTCTTAGGAAAGCTACTGCAGAAGAAGTGGTGAATTTTATTGAAAACCAAGTGTTCTGTACCTACGGAGTTCCGCAAACTATTATGGTTGACAATGGTAGTCAATTCACAAGTGAGAAGTTCAAGAGGTTGATGGCTGAGTACAAGGTTAAACGTATTTGGTACAATGCTAAATATCACCCGCAGGTTAATTTTACCGAAAGAACGAATAGAGTAGTGAAGACTGCGATACGGTCTTATATTGTCGGAGATAAACAGACAGAATGGGATCAGAACATTTATAAGATCGCTTACGCTATAAATTCTGCAGTTCACGAAAGTATTGGTGAGATGCCCAACTTTATAAATTTTGGGAGGATTGTGCCGATTTCAGGGGACTATTATGGTGGGATATGTGAAGATTTTGAGGCCTCCAAATGTGACCTCAATTTCGTCAAGGATCATCTGATTAGTTTGCCCGATGTTTACAGAAAAGTTCAACGACGCTTAGTTCAAGCCTATGAAAAGTCTAAGAACTACTACAATTTAAGAAGACGAGACGTGAATTATGAAGTCGGACAATTAGTTTGGGCTGAGAATTTTACTTTGTCAAACGCTGCTGAAAACTTCACGGCGAAGCTAGCGCCGAAATACATATTGTGTCGTGTCATAGGAAAGGTTTCCACTCTGGTATACCGTTTGGAAGACATGAATAAAAGAGACATTGGAAACGTCCATGTGAAGAACTTGAAACAATACTATGGTGATTTTCAAGACCACCGAGCTGAATAGCAGAATTGTTGAAACGGACACTGAGTGCAAGTAGGATTTAAGTGCAATCGGTGATCTCTACGTGTATAATGTTTGGAGTAGTGTTAAATATTCTGCGAAGTTCGTGCAACCTTTTAGGTGAAGTTTAGCTATTGCAGATTCGTTTGACAGTTTGCATATTTTTAGGAGGGGGGAAATTGTATAACGTTTATTTAGTGGGCTTTATTGGTAAAGGAGATTTGTTTTTAGAACTGTTTTATTTCAAAAAACAAGTAGTGCAAAATTTGAAATAAATGATTCATTACTTCATATTCATAAATAAATCGCTATATGTGTAAATAGAGCAGTTATTTAGAAAGAGACTTGATCCTGGCGCCACCCAGTGCAGGATAGAGGGATTAGAGTGTATGCGTTTGGCAGAGTGCATCATTTGACTTTCTTCTTAAAGGTCATATCGACCTTCTCTTTGTTTAGATGTCTCTAGGATGTCAGATGCAATGTTGGAATTTGTTTAAACTTTTTTTCTGAGTGTGATAAGTAAAAATTGATTTCTGGTGTTCATTTATTTCCTTGTAATCAATTGTAGTGAACACAGGATTCTAATATTGTAAGTTTATTCTTCTTGTTCTATTAAAAAACCTTTGAGGTTACTAATTATATCTTTGGTTTTTTAGCTGTGTTTTTTTTTGGAGGCCTTTGTTTTCGGATTTTTAATGAGATTTACCTGAATTTATCAATGAATGTTGGGGATCAATTTTTAAAGAAGATATCCATTTTGGAAAGATATTTTTGATGGAAAAGACTTTTGAGACCCTTTCTAACATCTTTTAAAGAAAATCTTGCAATTTAATAGAACAATATTTCTCTTGTTAAATCTGGACCATTATTCAGGAAGTTAATTACAGAAGAAAACTCTCCACATAGTTTTGTTTTCACCGGTAAAATGGCCGCTTGAATGGAATGGTGATTTTCCAATTTCTATATTTGGGGAAACAAGAAATTTATGGGCATAATTGGTGTATTAAATTCACTACTGGTCTTTTGGGTTGGGAATTAAGTAAAACTTTCTACGATTTAAATTATCCACCTACCAGATGACTTCAGATCGATGCTTTACTACAAGTTGGCTGCTTTCTGATCATTTACACCTATCTGGACTTCGATTATCTTTTACCTGCAGTTTTGCAAGCATTGGGTTACAGGTATGTTTTTTTAGCTAATTTATTTGCTTACTTGATTTTTTGTAACTGATAGGAATAATTTGGTACCAAATTCTTTAGGGTATGTCACATGTATTTTTTTAGGAACATACCTGTACGGTGTCAGTAATGTTAATATTTGGTAAATCAAAGTTATTTGCTAATCTCTAAATCCTTTTCAACTATTATTTGTTGTTATTGTAAAAATATTTCTTTAATAGCCTATTTATTTAATTGAATTCTGATAGTATGTAGATGGGTTTGCTCATAACTTCATGAGAATAATAGCTTAAGCTTTTGGTTATCCTCAAGTATCTTATAATTATTACTGCACTTGTTGACCAGCCAATTTTTGGTATCATTTTTGGTATCATTGTTATGTCACGGTGGGATATCTTAGCTTCCCATATTTTGTTTATAAATTTGGAAAGTTTTATTTATACCGGGGTGAATTTATAGGGGATACATTTTTGCTGGTTGCATATTTTTTGTGTACCTTTTGTCTGGATGCACATGCACTGTATTTTATTTTAGTGGTATTTTTTTGGATTTGGTATCGGCAATTTCTAGGTACTTGAAACTGTTTGATAGATTGTGTTGCTTTATCATGAAATTTGTTAAATAATTGTATATTGATACATTTGTCACACTTGCATGATATTGTTGTTGCAAATTATTTTGCGTATCTTGTTGGATTGTCTATTGTGAGACATTGTTTGTCTCTTATTTATTATACACATATTATCACTTTAATTATACTATATTTACTTATATATTTTTTTATTATATGCACTTGTTTAAATTGCGTTGGCTTTTATTTCAATCATATGTGTTTACCTTGTGTTTGTCAACACATACACTCAATTTGGGCTTTGTCATTTTTGGTAGGGCTCAATGGCGCCACAACTTTCATCTCGTCACTTGCGATTGTTCAGAAAATTCGTGTATAAGAACTAAAGTTTGCAAAATAAGAACCACGCCCTTAAGCTCTTCCGAGTTGCAACTGACACTAAAAAAAAGGGTTTGTTACAATATGCACTATGGCAAGCGCTTCATAGTATAGAATTTTCTAATAAATCTAAGTTTTTAATTTGTACAGATTCACTGAGTTCTTTGCAGGCGTTATCAAATAGATTTTCATTCGATCCTTTAGTACAGGAAATACAAGCATCACTTGACTGGCTCTATAATAAAGAAAAAGATATAACTTTAGTCTGGACACCTGGCCACGTAGGGATCCAGGGTAATGAGAAAGCTGACGAGGCAGCTAAACTCGCAGTGGACCATGACCAACTAGAGGACATCTGCATACGACCAAAGGTTCTGAAAGATTATTTAAAGGAGAAAGTTCTAAACCTGTGGCAATTAAAATGGGACGAAATTGACACACAACTTAAAACAATAAAACCGCTAATAAAAACGTTGAAGAAAAAAAATCATCTAACACGCCACGAACAATCCATTATTACACGTTTACGTATAGGACACACTAGATTAACATCATCTTACCTCTTACAGGGTCTCGAACCCCCCATCTGCCAACACTGTCAAAGACAACTGACAGTAAGGCATATACTAGTGTATTGTCCTTCCTATAATGAAGCTCGTTTAAGAGCATCTCTTGCAAATAATATTAGTGAAATTCTGTCAATTGGAAATGAAGACAACGTTCTAGAATTTATAAAGAGTATAGATCTAGCAAATAAATTATAATTTTACACGCATTTATTTTACTCAGTATACACAAAGCTTTTTTATTTATATATTTTAAACACATATATTCTTATATTCATTTTATTTACATATATTTTACATATTATTTACAATTTTATTTATTTACAATTTTACTTATTTACAATTTTATTTATTTACAATTTTATATATACAATCATTTTATCGAGAATTTGTTTCGTACTGTCCGTAGTCCATTTTTTTATCCCTAAGCTTCATGTTCATCTCCACACTGTTCGTCTATGTATGTGAATTTTATTAAATCCATATTTTATTTCTATATATTTTTACTACATATAATGTCAGTATATGAGATTATAAGAGTCACAGGATCATTCGTGTCATAAACAAAACTCGTAAAGCGGCTAATAACCTCAGCTGTTGATGCCGCTAAAACTTAAAAAAAAATAATAATAATAATAATAATAATAATAATAATAATAGTAATAATAATAATAATAATAACAGAGAAATTTATCACTATGTTGGATAGACTACCAAAAGGCCCATGATTCTGTACCCCACTCTTGGTTAGTCGAAATTTTGAAAATATATAAGGTTAATCCAAATATTATAAACTTTCTGAGCGAGTGTATGAGCAGCTGGAGAACAACGTTGATAATAAACTCTCAAAAAGAGAAAATAGTAACCAAAGAGATACCTATAAAGAGTGGAATTTTCCAAGGAGACAGTTTAAGTCCCCTTTGGTTTATTACTGCTTTGAATCCACTCTCAAAAATACTCCGTAACTCTAAATATGGTTTCAGACTTAGACACAGACAAGAAGACATTGTTACCATATCACATCTTTTTTATGTTGATGATTTAAAACTATACACTAAATCAGAAAAAGAAATGGAAAAATTATTACAAAGCGTATTTACCTTTTCTACAGACATCAAAATGAAACTTGGTTTGAGCAAATGTGCGAGACTTACCATCTTTAGAGGAAGAATACTCCAGATGCAAAATGTCGAAAGCGTTATAGCAGCTCTAGAGGAAGGTGAATCCTATAAGTATCTTGGATTCAACCAGATACTAGAAAAACAAAACAAAGATATAAAATGCAAACTTAAAGAAAAGCTAAGAAACAGAGTTGAGAAGATATTGCATAGTCACCTTACTTCAAAATTAAAAATCAAAGCTGTAAACACCTGGGCCATATCGGCTGTAACTTACTCGTTCGGAGTAATCCCCTGGTCTGAAACTGAAATTGAAAGTTTAAACAGACAAATAAGAGTACAACTAAATCAAAGCAGAAATCACCACCCGAAAGCTGCTAAAGAGAGACTGTATATATCACGACGAGAAGGAGGTAGAGGATTATTAGATTTAGGGTATTTATGTGCAAAGCAAAAATGGACCTTAAAGAATTATTTTCTAAAAACATCGAAAACGTCAGAAATAGCTAAGGCGATAATCAAATGTGATACATACTCACCTATAGCTAATATCATAGAAAATCCTGCAAACAGTAACGTAGATAAAATCGAACAATGGAAAAGTAAACAAATTCATGGAAAATATCCACAACAACTAATGGAAGCTAAGATCAACAAAGAACTATCGACAATTTGGTTGAAGAAAGGAAAACTCTATTCAGAAACAGAGGGATTTGTAACAGCCATACAAGACAAGGTTATAGCAACCAACAATTACAAAAAATATATAATAAATATGCCTGATGTAGATGACAAATGCAGAAGATGCAACACTAATTCTGAAACTATAGAACATATAACTTCTGGATGTACCCCTATGGCGGAGACTGAATACCTGCAAAGACATAACCTAACAGCGGGAATAGTACACCAAGAACTTGCACATTTATATAATCTAATCCAAGAAACAACCCCATATTATAAGTATAATCCCCAACCTATCTTAGAAAACACGGATGTACGAATTTACTGGGACAGGGAATTAATAACTGATAAACCAGTAGGATCTAATAGACCAGATATAACATTAATAGACACCAACAAAGGTTATGGATATCTAATAGACATAGCGCATCATCTAATCAAAACGGAAACCGAAAAACTAAATAAATATTTTCCATTAGCGCAGGAAATAAGACAGATTTATAAACTAAAGCAAGTACAGGTCATTCCACTAGTAATCAGTGTCAATGGTTTAGTAACAAAGAACTTAACAAAGTATTTAAAAGAAATAAATATCAAGATATTACCAACATTCGAAATTATGCAAAAATCAGTGCTCCTGGAAACAGCAAGGATAACGAGAAAATTCCTAAACTATACAACTAGCCAAGTAGAATAAGTTCTAGAGTGATTGGCAATGCTCCACTCTAGATAACCAACTAACAATAAGTTGTGAAAAATAAAATGAAATAATAATAATAATAATAATAATAATAATAATAATAATAATAATAATAATAATAATAATAATAATAATAATAATAATAATAATAATAATAATAATAATAATAATAATAATAATAATAATAATAATAATAATAATAATAATAATAATAATAATAATAATAATAATAATAATAATAATAATAATAATAATAATAATAATAATAATAATAATAATAATAATAATAATAATAATAATAATAATAATAATAATAATAATAATAATAATAATAATAATAATAATAATAATAATAATAATAATAATAATAATAATAATAATAATAATAATAATAATAATAATAATAATAATAATAATAATAATAATAATAATAATAATAATAATAATAATAATAATAATAATAATAATAATAATAATAATAATAATAATAATAATAATAATAATAATAATAATAATAATAATAATAATAATAATAATAATAATAATAATAATAATAATAATAATAATAATAATAATAATAATAATAATAATAATAATAATAATAATAATAATAATAATAATAATAATAATAATAATAATAATAATAATAATAATAATAATAATAATAATAATAATAATAATAATAATAATAATAATAATAATAATAATAATAATAATAATAATAATAATAATAATAATAATAATAATAATAATAATCAAAAGGCGTTTGATTCAGTCCCACACACATGGCTTAGAGAAGTCCTCAAACTATACATGATTGACCCCTACATCGTGCAACTATTACAACATCTTATGTCGACATGGCGCACCACACTGCACATGAAAGGAGAAACCCGTTCCTATAGTACACAAGAGGTGTACATTAAAAGGGGGATATACCAAGGGGACAGCCTCAGTCCAACCTGGTTTTGCATTGCTCTAAACCCTTTAAGCGCAATGCTTAATAGAAGTACATATGGTTATTCTATTGACCAACAAACTAAGTTATCTCATTTATTTTACATGGATGACCTTAAAATATACACTAAGGGACCACAACAGCTGCAAGGAGCCATGGAGATAGTGAAGCAATTTAGCAACAACATAAAAATGAAACTCGGGGTGGAAAAATGCGGAGTTTTACACGCAGCAAGAGGAAAGATCCTTGATGCTGAGTATATGCCCCTTACTGATGGGACGAACATACCAGGCTTAGGATTAGAAGACAAATATAAATACCTGGGCATAACTCAGTCATTTGAAATTCAACACAAGGAAAATAAACAAAACGCCACCAAAGAACTTTTAGATAGGGTAGTCAAGGTGCTAAAAACCCATCTAAATTCAAAGAATAAGTTTGCTGCGCTAAATACATGGGCTATCCCAAGTGTAACATATACCTTTGGTGTACTTGCTTGGACAACCACTGAATTGGAAAATCTTGATAGAAAAATAAGAACAAATCTAACAAAATATAGGTTACTACATCCAAATTCGGCTATCGAGAGATTATACTTACCAAGAACTGAAGGAGGAAGAGGTCTTATCAATATCAAGCTGCAATATGATAAACAAATCTTAAGTCTTAGACGATATTTTACAAGTAGTAACCTTGAAATGCACCAAAAATTAGTCAACCTCGATCAAAAATTATCAGCCCTCAACCTGGCTAATTTAGATGAAGAAGAAGAGAAACCAAACCTTGGAACGATGGTTGAAAAGTGGAAAAACAAGGCTCTACATGGCAGATATTATGGCAGATTACACCAGCCGGATGCTGACCTCACTCAATCCAATATTTACTTAAGTACAGGATACCTGTTTCCAGAAACTGAAGGCACGGTCTGTGCAATACAAGACCAAGTAGTTCCCACCCGTAATTACCGGAAGTATATCCTGAAACAAGACATTGAAACAACTAAATGCCGCTTATGTAAAAAGGAGGAAGAAACAATACAGCACATAACATCTGCTTGTACTTACCTGGCGCCAACCTATTATTCACTAAGGCATAATTCCATGGGAAAAGTAGTCCATCAGTACCTACGAAAAAAATGGGAATTTAGCAATAACTTTACTCCATATTACAAGTACTCACCTGAACCGGTGTTGGAAAATGAGAAATGCAAGCTGTTATGGGATATATCTATAGTAACAGATCGCCCTGTCATGCACAACAGGCCTGACATAGTAATATGGGATAAGAACAACAAAAATGTTACACTAATCGATTTCTCTGTCCCATTGGACGACAACATAACGAAAGCATACGAGGAAAAAATAAGTAAATATGATGCACTCGCGTATGAAATTAAAGAAATGTGGAGAGTCAGAACTGTGAGAATACTTCCCATGATCATAAGTGCGAATGGAATTGTACATAAAGAGCTAAGGAAAAATTTGCAAGAAATAGGCATAACCGAGCACACAAAGGCAATTTTATGGATGCAAAAGGCGGTACTATTAGGAACAACAGCTATAGTGCGAAAGACTCTCTCCAAATAGCGCACACGTAAATCTTGACTATTACGGTCCGATTACGTGTAACAACCAAACACTAAGTGTGATTAAAAAAAAAAAAAAAAAAATAATAATAATAATAATAATAATAATAATAATAATAATAATAATAATAATAATAATAATAATAATAATAATAATAATAATAATAATAATAATAATAATAATAATAATAATAATAATAATAATAATAATAATAATAATAATAATAATAATAATAATAATAATAATAATAATAATAATAATAATAATAATAATAATAATAATAATAATAATAATAATAATAATAATAATAATACCCGCAGGGTGGCTGAAAGCGGGCAGCCATTGGGGAGTAGCGCCCCCACGGGTACCAGCTCAGTACACCTCGTTCCAACACACATACCTGCCCGTAAACTCAACCATATAAACACACAGTTTTCTAAATTAATCCAAACACACTCACACTACACACATGTACACTGCATACGGGCAGGTCACCAACACGCACACTCATTCCTTGTTTGACAGCGTGGGGAACTAGTAGCAGTCTGAGATCCTTGGGCTCGCCTGCTGGAGGGTACAGCGGATAAAACTGGGTTCCGGGGTGTGCACTCCCAGGCTGCAAGGTAGTACAGGGGCCCGGGTCGGTCTAGCCAACATGACCTGGCTGCCCTATCAACTTGCGAAAATCTCGCTTATGCCGTAATGCCAGGTGGCGTCTGGACCGGGAACCTTGCGGTATAATGCGGGGGGCTCCGTCGAGGCCACCAGAGTCGGGTTCTTTGGAATCCTTTGGCTCTTGCTGGTTCCTTAAACTGTCAAACACGAGAAGGAATGAAAACCACCTACACTATACATACACATATACTTTACACACAATTAAATTTTTATTATGATGGAAGACAGTAACGCAAATAACGTTTTAAAAGTGCCCCTTGATCAGCAAACGGAGCTTCCCGGCTCCACCCCCCTACAAACCACTTCCTTATCCCCAATTAACCCTTTAACCCCTAACAATCCCATACCCGGTTTTAGCGGAGAAGTTGTAGGCAATGCCAACTCCCCGCACAAAAAAAGGCGCATTCGGCCGCATGACGAATTGTCGCCAGATTCAGAATCAGTGGAGCCAGTTTCAGATTTAGTTTCTATTAGTTATTCCAAGATTAATTATGTAGTTATAGAGAGAGAAGACGGTACTAATTTTTCGAATGTTAGTCCGTTTATTATATCAAAAACTATAAAAAATCTAGTAGGAGAAGTGAAAAATGTGAGGAAGGTTAAGGAAGGTCTGTTGGTGGAATCTTCAGACAAAGGACAGACCAAACGTCTGTTTAACATTGAAATGTTTGACCAGTTTAAGGTTAGGGTGTATGCGCATAAAGCTTTAAACTTTGTGAAAGGTATTGTGACATGCAAGGATCTAGATAACTGCGGTATTGAAGAAATTAAAGAGGAACTAAAATCTCAGCAGGTGGTTGATGTGAAACGTCTTACAACCAGACGTCAAGGTGAGATACAAAATACATCTTCATATCTGTTAACGTTTTCTGGGACTCGCCTTCCCGAACGAATAAAGGTTGCTTTTTATTCATTAACAGTTCGTGCGTATATTCCGGCGCCTTTGAGATGTTTTCGCTGCCAACGATTCGGGCACACAGCTATGAACTGCCGCAGAGAGCAATTGTGTGTATGCGGCAAACCCCAACATCTGGGAGAAAATTGTGAACTACCTTTGAAGTGTATACACTGTGGCGGTGAACACTCAGCAAGATCTTTGAGTTGCCCAGTGTATAAACAAGAAGCCGCTATCCAGAAAATCAAAACTTTAAAACGCATTAGTTATCTGGAGGCAAAACAGGAATACCTCCGAATCTCTCCACCGTCTCAGCAGGTAACATATGCAAGAGTAGCTTCAAGTCAGCAGCAACAACCACTTATGTCTACTTTGATGCCGGAAATAAAAAATATGATAGTTGAAGCAGTAAAAGCAGCACTTGAAAATTATAAGATCGTACAATCAAGAACACCAAAAACCATGCCTGTACCATATACACCTTTAACACAAACAATTCATCCCATTAACCTACCCACAGAAACACCGATACCTACAACAAATTCAGAAAACCCACAACTCAGTAATAAATGTACCCTTTTCCCTGATTTCCTTCCTATTTTGCCAACACCAAATACAACAACTCAGCTGATGTTATCCTCCGATTCTGAATCCCCGCTAGTAAAACCTGTCCTGTCGAAGGTGAAAAAGAAAGGTTGGCCTAAGGGCAAAAAGAGAGGTTCAAGGTTCAAGTCACAGTCGGATCACTAGATCCTTATTACTTACACTTGTTTATTTATTCAATTTCTCCTACATGTAGTCATATAATTTCTTCTTCCTATTCTCTACAATTATCTTAAGCAGACATACAATCACATATCTATAAACAATTAATTATAATGGACAATCACAACAACTTCCTAATACAGATAAACTGCAATGGTTTAATACACCATTATCCTGAAATTAAAAAGATTATTGTAGAAAAGAATCCATTTTGTCTATGTTTTCAAGAGACTCGGTTAAAGCCCAATCAAAATTTCAATTTAAGAGGGTATAAATGCTTCCGTATTGATGGAATAGACGGTGATAGAGCAAACGGTGGCGTAGTTGTCTTCGTTAGAAAGGATATATCGGCCGAGGAAATCGTTCTCAATTCTGCCGTTCAAGTGGTGTCAGTCAAGGTATCGTATCCGGTCAACATGACTATCTGTAATATATACTTACCTACGGGACCGAGAAACCTTGCAGATATGCAATCGATAGTTGATCAATTACCCACACCATTTCTTCTACTAGGTGATTTTAATGCACACAACCAAATGTGGGGATCAGAAACCACTGATATGAACGGTAGAATTATGGAAGATCTCATTTCTAACAACGACCTGTTTCTGTTAAACACGGGACAACCTACGTTCGTGAACTCCAGATCCAACTCTTTTTCCACCCTCGATTTGTCAATCTGCTCTCCGGCTATATCCACACACATAGACTGGAACACGATGGAAGGAGAAATCTTCTCTGACCATATTCCTGTATGCATGTCCTTTTTTCGGCATGCTAGTAACTCGTCACTTCCACCACGCTGGATGACCGATAAAGCCGATTGGCAAAAGTACGCATCGGCAATAGCTGGAATTACCCCTACAAATAATATATCGGAATATGTCGATAATTTCACGGCAGTTATTTTAGAAGCAGCGGCATCTAGCATCCCGAAGTCGTCGGGACATTTACCGAAGAGAGTAGTACCATGGTGGAATGACGAGATAGCAAACGCAATTAGGAGAAAGAAACAGGCGTTTAATAACTTTAAACGTAGACCAACGCCTGAAAATTGTTCAACTTTTAAAAGATATCGTGCAGAAGCGCGACGATTAATTGTGTCTTCGAAACGTAAGAGTTGGCAGGAATATGTCTCCTCCATTACACCTGCAGTCTCGCCTGGTGAAATCTGGAACAAAATTAGAAAAATATCCGGTAAGCAAGTCAATACTATACCCTCACGACTTAGTAGTGATAACGAGACTGCGTTAGAACCTGCAGACATAGTCGAAATGATGTCTCAACATTTCAGAAGGGTTAGCAGCTCTGATAATTATAGCCCAGAGTTTCATCAACGTATAACCCTCATAGACTTGCAGATAGACTTCGCTACAGATTCTGATCTTAAGTACAACCACGATTTCACTATGGCAGAACTGGAACACGCTCTTGCGTTTTGCACTGATTCAGCACCTGGTCCAGACGGAATACCATACTCTATGTTACGATATCTACCATTCCCAGGGAAAACCGCGTTACTCCATCTTTACAATAAAATATGGCAGTCCGGGGAATATCCGGAAAAATGGAAGACCGCTATCACGGTCCCGATTTTAAAACCGGGAAAATCTCCAGAATCGCCTGCAAGTTATAGGCCCATCTCCCTTACATGTTGTATGGCCAAACTACTAGAAAAGCTTGTTAACCTCAGACTGGTATGGTATATTGAAAACCACAAATTACTCTCTCCTTACCAGCACGGTTTTAGACGTAATAGATCCACCGTAGATAATTTAGTAACGTTGGATAGTGCTATACAAAACAGCTTCGCGCTACGTGAACATTCCGTAGCTGTTTTTTTCGATATTGAAAAGGCGTACGACATGACCTGGCGTCACAATATTCTGGAAACTTTACATGACTGGGGCGTCAGGGGGAGAATGGGTCAACTAATAGCGAGCTTTCTGTCCGATCGAAAGATGCGAGTTAGAATGGGTAACACACTATCCTCGTCAGTAATATTGGAGAATGGTATTCCACAGGGATCAACGCTAAGTGTAACATTGTTCATTGTGGCTATAAATAAATTGTTAGAAGCAGTGGGTGACTCTGTTGAAAAGATGCTATATGTCGATGACCTGTGCTTATATAAATCTGCTGCCTCAATAGATGCTGTGTCCGGGGATCTACAAACTGCAATAGACCGACTCTCAATCGCTGCCAGAAATGTTGGATTTAAGTTTTCAATACAAAAAACGGCATGCGTACACTTCTGTCGGCTACGGTCGTGCCAGGGAGATCCTGTCATCAACCTATACGGCTCCCCTGTTCAGTTTGTGGACTCTATCCGGTATTTGGGACTGACATTCGACAAGAAACTTAACTGGAAAGAGCACGTCGCCAGTTTAAGGGGAAGATGCCAACAGTCGCTAAATATCATGAGGTGCGTAGCTAATATTAATTGGGGCAGTGATAGAGAGTGTTTACTCGATATATATCGGGCAACGGTGTTATCAAAATTGGACTATGGATGTTTCATTTACGCTTCTGCAAGGAAATCTACATTACAGCCACTGGAACCGATTCAAAACATGGGGCTAAGATTAGCTACAGGTGCTTTTCGCACTAGCCCTGCGATGTCCCTATGTTGCGAATCAGGTTTTCTCCCACTTGAACAGAGGCGATTATATCTTCTTTCCCGGTATGCTGTAAAGATATGGGGACAACCCCAACACCCTACTCACGGTAGTTTTTTCTCCGATAAGCATCACGATATTTATTCATCTCGCCGCACAATTACGCGACCATCGGGAATTCGATTTTGGGAATTTTTAAACGACGCACAGCTTAGTCTACCGGGTGTGTATCAATTAGGTCTTTGCGAAGAACCTCCATGGAGTCTCGAAAAGCCGACGTGTCGTTGGGAGTGTGCTACAATTCGAAAAGACGCAGTCTCCAGTATTTTCTATGCAGCAACATTTAGATCTATGTTAAATGAATACCCTCAAGGTTTGGTTATATACACAGATGGCTCAAAAACAAGAGATGGCGTAGGATCTGCCATCTATGTCCAAGACGATTCGTATGCATGGTCACTACCTTCCGTCACAAGTATATACACCGCTGAGCTGTATGCCATATGGCAGGCTTTGAGATATTTCGAGACGGCTGCATTTGAAGAGGCATTAATTTGCACAGATTCGAAAAGCTCCATGGAAGGTCTATCTGATTCTTTCACTACGGATCCTTTAATTCAAAATATTTTGTCTTTAACTACATGGTTAAAACGTATAGATAAAAAAGTGGTTTTTATTTGGATCCCTAGTCACATAGGCATTTTAGGTAACGAAAAGGTAGATGAGGCAGCCCGTATGGCTGCAGAAAATGTCGTGACGGATCAGGGCATTCTTATACGCCATAGCGATATATCCTGTCATCTTAAACAAAAAGTTATATCTATATGGCAAAATATCTGGTCCAACAACCATTCACAATTAAAGGTGGTTAAACCAAAAGTATTAAAGTGGCGATACCCACCAGAGTTAAAGAGGCGAGAGCAGGTGGCAGTGTGTAGATTACGAATTGGACACACGCGTATGACTAAGATGCACTTACTCGCAGGCAGGCAACCTCAAATGTGTGATAACTGTGGAGGCATACTTGGAGTGGAACATGTTCTTATAGACTGCCCGCAATATGCAAACCAACGTGCAAACCTGGATCTTGCAAATAGTGTGAAAGAGTGCCTTAAGGATAATCCAAGTTCGATGAAAAAATTAATTTTATTCCTAAAAAGCACAAATTTATTGCACAAGCTATAAATCGCAATACATAAATCAATTGAATCGTCTGAGATAATAATTGAAATAGTTTTATTTCGAGCTTATTTATTTATTTGTTTGTTTATTTATTTATTTATTTATTATAATACATTTATATTTATCTATATACAATTTTATTTCTACAATTTGATTTTACTGTGCAATCGTGCTCCCTCCTCCCCATCCCTTCTTTAACACCTTACACCACACTCCTTAACACCTATTGTTACCCCAATGCGCACGTATATTACATGTTTATTTTAAATCGAAATTGTAATGTCTTTTAAATGTCATGTACATGTCTGTGACTTATCATATTGTGATACGCATATTGAAAAAAAAAAAAAAAAAGAAAATCATGAGATTAGAATAAGAACAAGTGTGTTCTTACTTTTTGACTGTGTATAAGCGGCTAATAACCCCAGATGTTGATGCCGCTATATAAAAAAAAAAAAAAAAAAAAAAAAATAATAATAATAATAATAATAATAATAATAATAATAATAATAATAATAATAATAATAATAATAATAATAATAATAATTCCCTGAGGGGCTCACACCTAGTGAGTACAGGGGCTGGCAACCCGAGGTACCCTAGCTGGGCCTGTCTATACTTCAACTAGCCTTACGGACAGGTCCCTTTCTGTCTCTCTTTTCTATGTGGTCTCCCTTGACCAACTCTTGTTCCTTCCAGGCCCCGACGATATTAGAGTATTCGAGGGCTAGGGGACCTTTTAATTTTCCTTCTTTCTTCTATGACGACCTATGCAATGGACTGGCTTAAGCAATGATTATGGTTTTGGATTTGACGTACGAGCTGGCGCTGCGGGGTGTAGCTTCACTTCACCTGAAGTGGAGTCAAGCTTCCGCAGGCCCCCGGCCTGGCAAGCGCTTAGGGGGGTGCCCACGTCGTCGGAGGCGTGGGATCCCCGAAGGCTTCGGCTTGTAAGGGACTGGAGCCCTAGGGAGTTGAGCTTTCCACCCACCAGGGCATATTCTCGGTGCAGCAGGGGAACTTGCTGGTGTCGGTGGTGATCCCGCCGTCATGGGTATACCCCACCGAGACAGCTCCCCTAAGTCAGGGATTTATTTAGATGACAGATAATGAAGACATTTTAAATCTGGAGCTTCACAGCTCCACTCCCTTTACCCCAATCCCTCCCAACCCTCCAATCCCAACCCCTACTAGTATAGATTTCCCCCCTTTAAGAGATTCTTATAGACCTAGTGAGACGGTGGATTCTTATCCCCGGTTCCTAGTCATGCAGAAAAAAGAAGGTGATTTTAACATGACCAGTCCTTTTGTTATTTCCAAAGTTATATATGGTTTATTAGGTAGAACGAAGCAAGTTAAAAGAATGCAGGGGATGTTATTGATCGAGACAGTATCTAACGCTCAATCGCAGCGATTATTAGAAGTTACTCGTTTTGGTGAATATGAGGTTAAAGTGTACCCTCATTTGTCATTAAACATATCAAAGGGAGTAGTTTTCTGTCGAGACTTCCTCAATTGCACTTTAGAAGAAATAAAACAAGGTCTAAAACACGAAGGAGTAATAGAAGTTAAACGCATTAAAAGCAGGAAGAATGGAGAACTGGTTGACACTCCCAATCATATTCTTACGTTTAACTCTACCAAGTTGCCCAGGAGCATTTCTGCCGCATTTTACTTATTAAACGTAAGGCCTTATATACCACCTCCTGTTCGCTGTTATAAATGCCAATCTTTTGGTCATGTTTCTTCTAGCTGTGTAAAACCTGATATATGTATTTGTGGCAATCCCCCACATAGAGGAGTACCTTGTACACAACCCTTTACATGTCCTAATTGTAAAGATAACCATTCTGCCTTATCAAGAGCATGTCCAGTATTGAAACAAGAGATGAAAATTCAGGAAATTAGAACTCTCCATAGGGTTTCGTATACGGAAGCAAAAAAAATGTCTACCTCTGTTGTGTTTTCCACAATTAATAATAATACGCCATTACATTAACTCAACCTTTATTCGTGTCATCAAAAGAACAAGTGACAGTCATCATACATTAATATATATATATACAGAACGCAACATAACAAATATCCTAGTAGTTATACAACACTTTATGCAAATACACAACACCTTCCTCCCTGTAATTGAACTAAAACTATAGAGTACATTGAATGCTAATTTATTATTTATTTATAACAAAAGAATTCAGTTTGCTTCCTATTTCTATTTGATCTACGTACAAAATTAAGATTTGGATTAGTAACAGTTTTTAAATGAACAGAAAGTAAATTATCACTAACATTTCTTTTCTTTAATTGATTTTGGTGAACAAACTTCACCTTACTATGTACAATGATAAGATATGTATTTGGACTTACTATTTTAATTATTTTTGCAGGTAACCATTTTACAAAATTGTCATAAACATTTTTGTACAATACATCTTCTCCCTCTTTAAAAAAAGTTTTGTTGTTAGTTTTGATACCCTGATTACTATTGTTACATTTGTTAGTAAAATTATTAATTTTTACATTTTCAGTTTTCTTATAATTATTTAATATCTTGCTGTTTAATAAATCAAGATTATTTTTTGGTTTAAAAGCTAAAATTAATTCCAAGGGTGATCTAGCTGTAACTGTAGAAGGAGTATGTCTTTGATTAAACAAAAATTGGTTTATTTTTAACTGAATGTTTAATTTATTTCCACC
Source organism: Agrypnus murinus (assembly GCA_929113105.1). Classification (NCBI taxonomy): domain Eukaryota; kingdom Metazoa; phylum Arthropoda; class Insecta; order Coleoptera; family Elateridae; genus Agrypnus; species Agrypnus murinus. The sequence continues at coordinate 51,406,471 of OV816023.1, forward strand.
TTGGATGCATGCCTTTTTTAAGAAAGATTTTGCAGTTTGTACTGCTCTTTCTGCCAGACCGTTTGACTGTGGGTGATATGGAGGAGAATGTAATAACTTTATCCTTTTTGCTTTACAAAAATTGTAAAAAACATTAGAATTGAACGGTGGACCATTATCAGTTACAATTACTGAACAATATCCAAAGTTCAAAAATAATTTTTCTAATTCAGAAATAAGTGCCATACTGTGTGTAGAGTTCATGTGTCTAATATCAATATATTTGCTAAATGCATCAACCATAATAAGAAAAGTTTTTCCCGCAAAATGGAAAAAATCAAGATGAAGCCTTTGGAAGGGACTATTTTCTTTCGGCCAATTGGATTTAACAATTTCCTTTGGAACATTCATAGTTTTTTCACAAACTTCACAAGACTTAACAAAATTTTCTATGTCTTTATCAATAAAAGGCCACCATACATATGACCTTGCTAGCATTTTCATTTTTACTATCCCTATATGCCCATTATGTAAAATATTTAAAATTTTACCTTGAAGATTAGGAGCAATGATAATGCGATGACCATAATAAATGCATCCATTTTCAATTGATAAACTGTTTCGTTTTTTATAAAATTGAAGTAAATTCCCACTGATACTAGACGGCCAATGGCTTAAAAGATACTTGTAAACTTTACTTAAAATTGTATCATTTTTTGTATGTTCCCTAACTGATTCGCTATCTATTATATTTTCAGATCCGAAATAATTAATAGGATTAACTTCTATATTTGACCCTTCATTTATAGGAAGACGAGAAAGACAATCTGCATGACTCATAGAAGAGCCCTTTCTATATTGTATTTCATATTGATACTGTGACAGGATAATGGACCATCTTTGAAGCCTTGCGGCTGCTACAGAAGAATTATGTTTATTTGGAGAAAATATTTCTCTTAATGCTTGATGATCTGTACGAATTATGAAAGATTTTCCATAGATAAAATCATTAAACTTTTGTACTGCAAATATAATTGCTAATGCTTCTTTATGTAATTGTGAATAGTTTTGTTCAGTTTTACTTAATGTTGCTGAGGCAAAATAAACTGGTTTTTCCCTACCATTAACAATATGAGATAAAATAGCGCCTACACCTACCGGACTAGCATCTGTTGAAATGATGATTGGTTTATCGGGATCGTAATATTCAAGAAGACTATTGGAAGATAACAACTTTTTACTTTTTTCAAATGCATTTTGACATTCGGGGGACCAAACGAACGTTTCACCTTTTTGTTTCAATTTATTCAAGGGCCACACAACACTTGCTAAATTAGGAAGATACTGATGATAAAAATTGAGAAGACCTAAAAATGATTCTAATTCGTGCAAATTTTTTGGAGCAGGTGCCTCAACTATGGCTTTAACTTTCTCATTATTAGGACTTAACCCTGAAGCACTAATCGTGTGACCTAAATAATCCACTTTATCTACTAAAAACTTACATTTTGATAAATTAATGTGAACATTGTGTTGTTCAAGTCTTGTAAGAACGACAAATAAATTATTCTTACAATCTTCAATTGTTTTAGCCCCAATTAAAATATCATCTAAGTAACAGTTAACATTTTTTAATCCTTCAAGAATTCTATCCATAACAGACTGAAATATTCCAGGAGCACTAGAAACGCCAAATACTAATCTTTTAAATGCAAATAAACCCTTAAAGGTATTGATGACAAGTAATTCTTTTGATTTATCTGTAACGGAAAGTTGCATAAAAGCTCCTTTCAAATCAATGACGCAAAAATAAGCACACCCTGATAATTGTGCAAAGATATCTTTAATTTTTGGAATACCGTAACATCCTGTTTCTATACACTTATTAATTGTAACTTTACAATCTACACAAATACGTACACCCTCTTCCTTTTTAGGGACGATTACAATTGGACTAGCCCAAGCACTACGTTCAATAGGTTCAATTATGTCATCTTTAATAAGATTATTTAATTCTTGTTCAACTTTATCACGTAAACGATATGGTACACTATAAGCAGAGTGAAAAATAGGTTGGGCATTTTGTTTTAACACTATTTCTGCCTTATATCCTACAATAGGATCTTTTAACGATTCGCTAGTAATTTTTGGAAAATTAGATTTAATCAATTCAACCATATCAGAATGAGTAGAGTTTAAGGTATTACCTGTACTTATAGAAGCAATATACGGATCATTAAATTGCTTTCTCCAATGTGGGAACAAAACATTGAGCCAATTTCTACCCAATATACAAGTTTTTGGTCTATCTCCTTTTACAATTATTAATTTTAAAGGATACAAGTCACAGCCAAATCCCACTTCTACATCGATTGTACCTACTTCGTTTAAGGAATTTCCTGTAATAGAACATAAATTATTTTGTGAAGCTACTACTTTACAATATGAAAATTTTGAAAGATACTCTGATTCACTCATAATGGTTACCGAAGCTCCTGTATCGATTTCTACTTCTACTGGAGTATTATTAACAAGAAGTTGACAATGTTGAGGCTGATTCTCGCAACCCACGCTGTGTATCTTCTTAAAACTCTTCTTGTATCGGCACATTGACGCAACATGACCAACTTTACCACATTGAAAGCAGACCCAAGTTGCTGCTGGACAACCTTCTTTTAAGGAATGTGCTTTACCACATCGTGTACACGGCTTATTATTCAGTTGTCTGAACTTCCCAGCATTATACTGATTATTATTTGAATTTCTCTTGTATGAAATTCCTTTTTGACTTTGATAAACAAGATTTTGATGAATAGGTTGAATATATTTTGATGCATTTTCTGAAGACTCCATGTTTAACGCCTTCTGACAACATTCTTCAAAACTTAATGAATCGTCGCCTAATAAGAATTGTTGGATTTTCCCATTGCGAAGACCCATAATAAACCTGTCAGTTAATGTTTCATCAATGTATTTTAATTTGTATTCGGTTGCTTTTTTTAATTCTCCTTTTGGAACTATTTCAAGGAAATCACCAAAACCACATGATTGTGCTGCTGCTTTAAGCCTTACTATAAAATCATTGATACTTTCTCCCGCTTCTTGTTGTACTTTGTGAAACTTAAATCGTTCAGCTCGTTTATTTTCTTTTGGAGCAAAATGATCTCTTAATATTTTAATTAGTTCATCAAATAATTTTTCGCTAGGTAAATTTGGTACGGTTAAACTCATTAATACCTCATAAACTTCAGCTCCAATGATGGTAATGAGTAGTGGAGTTTTTTTATCTTCTTCAATGTTGTTTACCTTAAAAAACTGCATTAGCCTATCTTCATAAGCTTTAAAATTACTTCCGGGAACAAACGGTTCTATGTAACCTAATAAACGGGACATGATAATTTTTAAATATACGCTTCTTTTTTACGCAATTAATTTTTTTCTTATTCTTCTTATATTATTACAACAACCACCACTAATTTCTTACTTATTTGATGTAATAAATGTACTTCGATACACATTCAATAAAAGGCGAACATGCGGCGGCTTCTTAACCTTACTTTCTTAATCTGCTAACAACCTCTTCAAACTATTATAATCTTCTTCAATTATATACGTAGTTTTTATATACTTTATTTCCCTAATTACGTTTATTATGCGTTTTCACCCTCGTCGCCAAATTGTTGTGTTTTCCACAATTAATAATAATACGCCATTACATTAACTCAACCTTTATTCGTGTCATCAAAAGAACAAGTGACAGTCATCATACATTAATATATATATATACAGAACGCAACATAACAAATATCCTAGTAGTTATACAACACTTTATGCAAATACACAACAACCTCTTTCACTGTTCCATCCCGATCATATGCCCAAGTAACTACAGCATTAGAAGCAGATTCATTACGCACTCTAATACCTGAAATTCGTGGTATTATTAAAAAGGAACTTGCAAAATTTACTAATGCTCTCTTAGCAAGAAAACCGAGTTCCCCGGAACTCGTCAGTAGTGACGAAGACGGAAATATTATTCAAACTTCTACTCCCAAAGTAAATTCACCTCCACCCCGTAATCATTTTCCGTTAGTAAATCCTTCTACAAGCGCAATAACTAATGTTAACCCTGATACAAAAGAAAAAAGAAAACTTTCTCAACTCAGTAACAAGTCGGACGACGAACAAGCCTTTGAATCAAGCATAGGTTCCATCGATCGGGTGGTAATAAAGAAAGTTATAAAGAAGAAAAAAGGCTGGCCAAAAGGTAAGCCTCGGAAGAGCAAATAATCAGCGTGAATTAATAGTTTATTTTTAATCTTTCAAACCGTTTTAACCTTGTTTACACCTATTTATAATACTTTAATAATGGACCCCAATCAAACTATCGAATTAACTGACGATAATATTATCAACACAGACGCTGTTCTTATACAATGGAATTGCAACGGTTTTTTCAACAAGCTTCCCGAATTAGAACTTCTCATTAAAAAATATCAACCTTTCAGTGTTTGCATCCAGGAATCGAGGTTTTCTCCAGCAAGAATCGTGAAATATAAAAACTACAACATCTATCGTAAAGATGTTCAAGATGGTGAAAGAGCGCATGGCGGAGTAGCCATTTTGATAAAACAAAACTTTCGATGTGATATAGTACCATTACAATCAGATTTACAAGCAGTAGCAGTTCGAGTAGAATTTCCGATTCAAGTCACTATCTGTTCTATTTATTTACCCAATCCTGACTGGATCCTCGATGATTTAACCAATTTGGTTTCTCAGCTTCCTAGACCTTTTCTGCTAGTCGGCGACTTCAATGCCCACAGTCCATCTTGGGGATCAGCAGAAACTAGCGGCACTGGACGTGTTGTCGAGAACTTAATTGAAAGCATCGAGCTAACACTTCTGAACGATGGTACACCCACCCATTTCTCAGCAGGACATGGTACGTTTTCGGCTATCGATCTGTCCATATGCTCGTCATCTATCCTAACTAACTTATCGTGGCATGTTGAGCAAGATTTACATCACAGCGATCATTTCCCGATTATTATAGATTTCAATAATTTAAAGAAAAACGTAACTTATCTAACTGAGCGATGGATGTTCCAAAGAGCAGATTGGATAGATTTCAATAGTCGATTAGCTGAAATATTATCAGAAAATCCATCTACATCGATGGAAGGTTTCACCGCTGCAGTTCTTGAGACAGCAAACTATTGTATACCAAAAAGATCCGGCACAATTAAAAGCTGCCGCAAGGTTCCGTGGTGGTCTGACACTGTAAGAGTAGTTATTGCTGAAAAGAAAAAAGCGTTACAAAAATTCAAGCGACAACCTAGTCAAGAGAATCTAATACTTTTTAAACGAAAAAGAGCCATCTGTCGTAAAACCATTGCAAATGCTAAAAAACAATCTTGGTAAAAGTATGTTTCGTCCATAAGAGGTAACACACCTATGAAAGAAATCTGGCACAAGGTCAAATCTATAAAAGGAGTCAGTTGTTCATCATCCATTTTGTCAATAACTGTTGATAATGTTGTGATTAGTGATCCTAAACAAACAGCGGACAACTTAGGTATACATTTTGCACAGTCACATAACAAAGAATTTGATGAAGCACTACCAGCAATAGATCCGGATTTTCACATAGAGGAGGAACTCTCTTATAACCTCCCTTTCACAATTGATGAATTAAATCATGCTATCGCCAATTCTAAGAGTAATGCTTTGGGTCCAGATAATTTATCTATAGAGATGATAAAACAGTTGACGGTAGAAAACAAGGTTAAATTGCTTTTTGCTTTAAATGCGGTATGGCAGGGTGAAGATGTTCCTGAATCCTGGAAAAATGCTATTATAATGCCGATACCAAAAGTTCCAACACCATCTGAACCATCACATTTTAGACCTGTCTCCATCACTTGTTGTATTGCTAAGCTAATGGAAAAGATGGTCAACTATCGACTATGTTGGACACTCGAAGATTTAAACCTGCTCTCGCCTTATCAGTTTGGATTCAGGAAACACCACTCTACGACGGACGCAATTGTTTGCATTGAAAACTTTATTAACAATTGCTTTCTATTTAATCTACACGCCTCTGCAGTATTTCTCGACTTGAAAAATGCTTTCAATGCGATAAAATCTACCGATATTTCGCAGCAGCTACATCAATGGGGTTTTAGAGGTAATCTACCTTGTTTTATAAAACAATTTTTGGAGAATCGCTCCATAAATGTCAGAGCAAATAACACGCTGTCTAACACATATCGCTTAAAAAACGGTACTCCTCAAGGGTCGCCGCTAAGCGCCACTTTATTTTTAGTTGCTGTTAACTCAGTTTTAGTTTCTATAGGGAACTCGGTCAACTATTGTGCTTATGCGGACGATATAGTGCTTTTCACAGTCGGAAAATCTGCAGATGACATACGGGAAAGACTACAAACTGCACTCACAAACGTTTTTGATTTATTAAAACAAAGAAATCTTGAGATGTCATTATCGAAAACGAAATCCATACATTTTTGCAGGAAGCGTAGCACGTGTCAAAACCCACCTACCTTTATATTGGGAGACAATGAAATAGAAAATGTTGATAATATTAGATATCTTGGAGTAACATTAGATAAAAAACTTACCTGGAAATCCCATATCGATCAACTTATAGTTAAGTGCAAAAACGTTTTAAATGTAATAAAAGTGCTAGCACACACTGTTTGGGGGTCAGACCGAGAAGTTCTACTGCGCATTCATAAGAGCCTTATTCTTTCCAGACTTGACTATGCTTGTGTAGCATACTCATCAGCAAAACCAAGTCGGCTTGCTCCTTTAAATGTAATTCACAACAGCGGAATTAGATATGCTATAGGCGCCGTAAGAACATGTCCAGTTGACAGTCTATATGCCGATTCAGGATTAGAACCATTGGAATTAAGACGCGAGCGATGCATAGCACAATATCGCGTTAACTTAAGTCGCGATTCTAGGCATAAAGTATACAAGCTGTTCAAAAGAAACACCTTTGCTAATCACTACTCTGAGCAACCCAGTCGGCATCAATCATCTTCATTCCGTTCCTCTACTGTTGTAAATAACTTAGATATCCATCAGTATTTAGCAAGTCCTACGATAAATGATCATATACAACCATGGATCTGTAACTCTCCAATAATAAAACTGGATTTAATTAAGCTAAACAAGAGAGAGATCAGTTCCGCAGCTATAAGGCAAGCCTACCTTGATTTAGTGATTAATATAAACACATATCAACTGATATTTACGGATGGTTCCAAAACGGACCATGGTGCAGGTTATGCTGTTGTATATAATAATACTGTTTTGAAGCGTTCTCTACCGAAATTCGTAAGCATATTTACCTGCGAAGCATTAGCCGTACAGGATGCTCTCAACATATGTCTAGAATCCATCCACTTACAGTTCGCAATTTGTGTTGACTCTCTCTCTGTTTTACTAGCTATAAATGATCGATTCTCCCAAGATGCAATAATACAAAAAATACGTCACTCATGTCATCACCTGTTAAGTTACAATAAAAATATAATATTTGTATGGGTTCCAAGTCACTGCAATATTCAAGGAAATGAGAAAGCTGACATAGCCGCAAAGGAAGCTGCAAGTGATGAGTTGGAAATTCAGCAAACAATTAGATTGCAGGACCTAAAAACGGTGATTAAAAACAAAATACGTGAGAAATACCAAAGTTATTGGGACCGAAGTAATACTTACCTTAGAAGCTTACAGCCTAAAGTCGGTGGATTTACATATCCACCCCACCTTACAAGAAAGGAACAAGTAGTATTACAGAGAATCAGAACTTAGCATATCTACCTGACCTCAAAATATATGTTGTCTGGTGATAATCAACCAATCTGTTATATGTGTGAAGTGCCATTAACCATTCGTCATATATTGTTAGAATGTCACCAATACAATGTTCAACGTGCCTCCTTTGACATTGAAAACCTGATTAATTGCAGTACAGAAGCCCTAGAATTTATAAAAAGAATAGAGCTATTCAAGGATTTATAGTATAGAATTAAGAAGCACCTGTGATATTTTCTATATTTTATTAATTTTCTATATTTTATTTATACAAATACAAATTAGTCTGTGATAAAAACTATTAACTGTGATATTTTATATATTTAAATTATGTTTATTTATTTACACATCGAATTTTAATCTCGTTTTATTTATTTTACATATTTATATACATGTTACCGTCCTATTAGTGTTTTGTGTGTTATTCTATTACGTATTTTGGTTCATGGTGGTTGTATATATTGTTGTGCTCGTTTCGTTAGTTATATTTATATGTTATTGCATCAGTTTGCTGCTGTAGTATTATATAGCAAGAGCGACAAATGACCCTGGCAGTCGAGTCGCTTACATTAAAAAAAAAAAAAAATAATAATAATAATAATAATAATAATAATAATAATAATAATAATAATAATAATAATAATAATAATAATAATAATAATAATAATAATAATAATAATAATAATAATAATAATAATAATTAATGTCTGGCCAGGTCTACGACCTGCTACCGTAAGATTCGATAATAGACATGGTAGACGGTACAGCCAGCGTCCTTAGTCTGTACGTATCTGATCATCTAGACGTACAAATCCGGCTCCACAAGATCCCTAGAGAGCATCCTCTTGATTTCTAAATCACCAATCTATAGAAACAACGCTCTTCCTGAAAACCTATGTAGAAGAGAAAAAAAGGAGAATCTGAGGTTGGTTACCGAACCGAGGGAAACTCAAATTGGACTATCCTTAGATCACCTTGACGGGGAAAGAAAACTTGAATAAACTATGATAATAAGTAGAACCCCATGGAATATAGATGAAATCAGAGGGCTGGTGTGGTGCTGTGTTCTCTCTCTTAGATAACTAACACCATACATAAATACATAAATATGCACCTAACCCTAGGGTACTTGTTGTACCCAGGTTAGGACGCATTAATACCAGCACTGAAAGCTGTGAGAATAAAATAATAATAATAATAATAATAATAATAATAATAATAATAATAATAATAATAATAATAATAATGATAAAAATAATAATAATAATAATTCCCGCAGGGTGGCTGAAAGCGGGCAGCCATTGGGGAGTAGCGCCCCCACGGGTACCAGCTCCGTACACCTCGTTCCAATACACATACCTGCCCGTAAACACAACCATATACACACAGTTTTTCTAAATTATACCCAAACACACCTACACTACACACACGTACACTGCATACGGGCAGGTCACCAACACGCACACTCATTCCTTGTTTGACAGCGTGGGGAACTAGTAGAAGTCTGAGATCCTTGGGCTCGCCTGCTGGAGGGTACAGCGGATAAAACTGGGTTCCGGGGTGTGCACTCCCAGGCTGCAAGGTAGTACAGGGGCCCGGGTCGGTCTAGCCAACATGACCTGGCTGCCCTATCAACTTGCGAAAATCTCGCTTATGCCGTAATGCCAGGTGGCGCCTGGACCGGGAACCTTGCGGTATAATGCGGGGGGCTCCGTCGAGGCCACCAGAGTCGGGTTCTTTGGAATCCTTTGGATGTTGCTGGTTCCTCAAACTGTCAAACACTAAAAGGAATGAAGAACATAAATACATTAATCCTACACTCACTCACACTTAAACAAAACTTAAAACTTTATGATGATAGACGATAATATAAACGACGCTTTAAAAGTGCCCCTTACGCAAACGGAGCTTCCCGGCTCCATCCCTACAACCTCTCCCTTCCCCCTCCCTTCCAATTCCGTACCAGTCCCAGGTACTCCAAGCAACCCAATCAACCTTTCCGTCCCCTCCTCCCAGATTCAATTAACTGTCGAATCACCTGGCAAAAGAAAAAAGCCAGACCAATCTCCCACAGAAACGGATAACGAATCAATAGCTGGAAATATGAGGAAATTCCCGATTAGTTATTCGAAAATTAATTATTTGTTAATTCAAAGAGACGAAGGTTCGTTTAGTACTGTTAGCCCTTTTGTGATTTTTAAATGTTTAAAAAAAGAAGTTGGTGACGTCAAAAGTGTGAAAAAAATTAATGATGGTTTGTTGGTGGAAAGTATGAATAGAGAGCAGACGAGAAAATTATTAGCTTTAACTAAATTGGACACCTTAACAGTCAAGGTATCCCCACATAAAACCTTGAACTTCGTTAAAGGAGTTGTTACATGCTCCGATCTCAACAACTGCACAATCGAGGAAATTAAAGAAGAGTTAGTAAAGTCTAGACACGTAGTAGATATTAGTAGGCTTTCTTACAAAAGACAGGGAGAAGTTGTGTTCACATCGTCGTATGTATTAACTTTTGCTGGAAACATCCTGCCCGAGCGAGTGAACATCGCTTTCTACTCTCTTCCAGTCAGACCTTATATACCTGCCCCACTACGCTGTTTTAGATGTCAGAAATTCGGACATGCAGCCGTTAGTTGCAATAAAGAACAGGTATGCATATGCGGGAAACCGACGCATCAAGGTAGTGCATGCGAGATCCCCGTTGTATGTATCAACTGTGGTGACAATCATCCCGCCAATTCTAGAAATTGTTCAGTATATCGACAGGAAGTAGCGATACAGAAATTAAAGGTCACAAAGCGTATTAGCTACTTTGACGCTAAAAGAGAAGTACAACTAAATACCCCCTCAGGAAACACAGCAACGTACGCTAGAGTTACTGCTAAACCCGTTCAACCGCCTGCAGTAATAGACTATAAAAACTTAGTCAATCTGCTCATACCTGAAATAGTTAAAGCTATACAATTACAATTCAAAACTCCTATGTTATTAAACCCACCCCCACCTCCACCTACCAACACTATTTTTTCAAAACCCCTATCCCTACCAAAACAACCCCTCCAATTCTCCCTAAAATCTCCTACCCCATCCTCAAATTCAAAAGAATCTCAGGATAGTTTGACCAGCAATCAAGTAATTTCGATTGACTCTATCCTAACATCCCCTATCCTTACACCTCTGAACTCAGGTTCAGACACAGAAATGCTCCCTTTCACAGGGACAACAAAAAAGGAAAAGGGTTGGCCTAAGGGCGTCCCGAGAAAACCCAGGGATAGTAGTAACGCTCGTCTCTCCCAGTAGTCCATAATTACTAATGGATACAATAATCCAATGGAACATTAACGGCATTCGATCTCATAATCCCGAACTAAAGTTATTGCTCGTCGAAAAATCCCCCATCTATGTAGCATTACAGGAAACCCACTTAGTTCCGGAAACTCCGTATGACATCAAAGGCTACACTGTTTTTCGTAAAGATGTTATGCCTGACTATCGAGCCAGAGGCGGTGTAGCTATATTGGCAAAAGAATCTGTCCCAGTGCAAGCTGTAAACATAAATACAGAGCTGCAGATAGTTGCAGTAAAAACCTTTTATCCTTGTGCATTAACTATCTGTAATGTATACTTACAAGACATACACTGGACAGTAGAAGATCTACGGAACGCTATCCTTCAAATACCTCGGCCGTTTATACTTCTCGGAGACTTTAACTCCCATAACCCGCTATGGGGCTCCGATCACATAGATCCCCGTGGACGCAACTTAGAATACCTCTTTGAAGAGCTTAACTTGGTTATACTTAACACGGGTAAAGGCACTTATTTTAACTCTAGGTCCAATAATTTCTCGGCCATAGACCTATCCGTTTGCTCTCCGGAAGTAGCACACTCATTTTCTTGGGATGTGCTGGATGACCTTCACTCTTCAGATCATTTTCCTGTAATGTTACAATATACTATACCTAATTTGCACTTACCTTTACAAGTCGCACGTAAAAAGTTTAAAGAAAATAGAGCTGATTGGTTGAAATTTCAGAGCAATACTACCACGCTTCATCTTAGTGACAATATCAGTTCTTCAGTAGATTCCGTTACACGAATCATTTTTTCAGCTGCTGAAGAAAGTATTCCAAGCACATCGCTAAACCGTCAGCGCAAACAAAACGTGCCATGGTGGGATGAAGAAGTAGCAAATGCAATTAAAGAAAAAAAACGAGCGTTAAATATCTTCAAAAGACATCCTACGCCTCAAAACGTAGATAACTTTAAACGTCTTCGCGCACGAGCTCGTCGAATTATCTTAGAAAAGAAACGTCTGTCTTTTAAAACTTACGTATCAACTCTCACCCCACAAACTTCACCATCTGAAGTATGGGCTAAAATAAGATCCATAACGGGAAAGAAACTTGCGACTACCTCGCCCGTGTTAGAGGTTAATGGAGAGTTGATAACGGAAGTTCCTAGATTAGCGGACGAATTTGCACGTCATTTTCAATCGACGAGCAAGTCCGAAAACTATAATGAAGAATTTCGCACAACTAAAGCTAATTTGGAAGTTCCATTGGATTTTACAGAGCATAATATATCGTTCTATAACACTCCCTTTACCGTGGATGAACTGGAGAAAGCTCTGCTTGGATCAAGAAACTCATCTCCCGGTCGAGATTGTATAACCTACAATATGCTAAAACAGTTACCTAATACTGCCAAAGTCGAGCTGTTACATCTATAGAATCAGATTTGGGAGGAAGGATTTTATCCAGAACAGTGGCAGGAGTCAGTTATAATCCCTCTCTTAAAACCTGACAAGGACCCCAAAATAACATCTCATTATCGCCCGATATCTTTAACCAGCTGTCTCAGTAAGATACTTGAAAAAATGGTCAGTTTTCGTCTGATGTGGGTACTGGAAAAGTATAATTTGTTATCTAAATTTCAAATGGGTTTCAGAAAATTTAGATCAACAACTGATCAACTTGTATATATTGAAAATGCCATTCAAACCAGCTTTCTCCACAGGAACCATCTTACTGCTGTCTTTTTTGATTTAGAGAAGGCCTATGATATGACCTGGCGGTATGGAGTCTTGCAAATACTACACAAGTGGGGTCTGAGAGGTTGTCTGCCGACATTTATTGCCAGCTTTCTAACCAACAGAAAGATCAGAACGCGAGTCGGCAATATTGAGTCGAAAGCATATAACATTGAGAATGGCATACCTCAAGGGTCTACACTTAGCGTACTTCTATTTGCAATAGCCGTAAACAGTTTGTTATCAGGTATAGATCGGAGAATTGGGAGGAGTTTATACGTTGACGATCTCTGTATATTCTATGCAAGCAACAACTTTGAAGATATACACGCTGTTTTGCAAGAAGCCATCGACTCTATAGCAAATCGTGCAGAGAGCCGAGGTTTCCGTTTTTCTACGCAGAAAACACAATGCGTACATTTCTGCAGACTAAGATCATGTAATAGACCCTCCCAACTTACTATAAAAGACCTTCCTATCCAAAACGCACCAGAAATCAAATTCCTTGGTGTAATATTGGATAAAAAGTTACTTTGGAGTCCACATATTCAGAACCTCGCTTCTTCTTGTAAAAAGAGGCTGAATATTATCAGATGCCTGTCAAGTATCAAGTGGGGTGCGGATAAAGACATACTACTAAATGTTTACAAAAGTATGGTTCTCACAAAATTAGATTATGGAGCAGCTGTGTACGGTGCAGCCCGTCGTTCACGCTTGAAGGCATTAGACCAAATTCACACTGCGGGTTTAAGATTAGCTCTCGGGGCCTTTAGAACTAGTCCAACCGAGTCGCTGTACTGCCTATGAGGTATTCCACCATTAAAACACAGAAGATATCGATTGCTTCTCAACTACGGGATAAATATCTGGGCCCAACCGCGCCACCCCATCCATGCTCTGTTACTCAACGAAGAACAAATTGCACAATTTGTCGCTAGACCTACTAGAACACGTCCAGCTATGGTACGTTTACATGCTATTTTGCAGGAACTCAGTGAAACACTACAACCCGTCTACCAGTTGGGTGTTTACGAAGTACCACCTTGGCAAGTACATTTACCTGAAATCGATCTTACCTGTTTGCAAGGTGGTAAAAAGGACGTCAACCCTAAATTATTTTTTAATAGTTTTAAAAATATTCTTGAACATCATCCTAACGCTGAAATAATATATACGGATGGTTCGAAAACAAATATAGGAGTTGGTAGTGCTTTTGTTATGCGCGACGACGAATGTTATCACTGGAGAATACATCAAGCAGCCAGTTCATTTACATCTGAAATATATGCGCTATGGCAAGCACTACGAAGTATAGAATTCTCCAGCAAGTCAACTTTTGTAATTTGTACCGATTCACTGAGTTCCCTGCAGGCGATACTAGATAGATTTTCGCTCGATCCTCTAGTGCAAGAAACTCAAGCATTGCTACATTGGTTTTACCGTCTGCATAAAAGAATAACTTTAGTTTGGACACCCGGTCATGTAGGGATTCAAGGAAACGAGGCAGCGGATAAAGCCGCAAAATTAGCCATAGAAAACGACCAACTAGAGAATATTCGTATTAGACCAAACGATTTAAAGGACTACATGAGGGAGAAAGTTCAAAACTTATGGCAAATACGATGGAATAGTATAAATACTCACCTTAAGTCAATTAAACCTTTAGTAACTCCTTGGAAAAGCAAAACCTGCTTATCAAGACCTGAACAAGTTGGTATTACGCGTTTGAGATTAGGTCATACTCGTTTGACGTCTTCTTACCTTCTACAAGGCATTGATCCTCCCATTTGCCATGAGTGTGAAGCTCAACTCACAATAGGGCATATTTTAGTGGATTGTCCCATTTACAACGAAGCTCGTCGAAGAGCTTCTCTCCCGAATAGTGTTATTGAAATCTTATCACCAAGTATTGAAGATAAGGTTATCGTCTTCATAAGAGAGATATACATACATACATAATCCATCCTCCTTTTACCGCATTTTGCAGTGTCGGGGTTCCACACAAACTCTTATGGGAGTGCAACGGAGGTAATGGAGCTATTTAGCAAGTACACTACGCTCCCCCATACTTTATCACTGATACAACTTTCATACCTTATCCTAAGGAGCTCAAACCCGATTGTACTAAATTTTTAAAATTCAGTCGCAACCGAGGTTTGAACTCCTGTCCCTCTGAACGAGAGGTAGGATCTCTACCATTCGACCACGGAGGGCCTAATTATTAGAATAGATTTAATATTTGGTGCTTTCATTTATCAAATCTATTAAATAAACTGTGATATAATAGCATACTTTAATACTTTTATTAACTTTTATATTAATCTACTATTTTACACAATATCCTTTTTTTTATATATACAAACAATTTTATCTATTTATTTATATAGCTATACTTATTTATACCTCATATTTTATTTATACAAACTAATTTTAAATATACTACTACTTTAGATTTTGTTAATAAGTTCATGTTTTGTTATTATCGTCTTTTACTCATTGATGTTTGTTTTACTTCTATGATCCAGTATCAATATATTTATGAAACGCGGCTAATAACCTTAGTTGTTGATGCCGCTATATCAATTAAAAAAAAAAATAATAATAATAATAATAATAATAATGATAATAAATGTAATTAATTTGTGTGTCGTGGAGGATAATGAACAATATTCTTTCTTATTTTGGGGTTTTCGTTACTATAAACGTGAAGCCATTGACAAACAGAATTATTGATTGCAGGTTTTTAACGAAGTGGTTTTTTTCAGGCGTCAACCAAAAAACGTTATCGACCAAATAGTCCTTATTTAAATTGTGATAAAAAAGTTATATAAGTTTTTTGTTTAATATTTAAAGTGGCGAAAAACCCAAAATAGAAATGAATATTAACAATTGTAATATCTTACAGGACTAATAGTTGTGGCTAGTTCTTCTCGCGAAGAAAGCTTAAAGAAAAAACGCGAAGCAGAACGTAGACGTTACGAAAGATTAAAACAAGATGTAGGAGGTAGGGAAGAAGGCAAAAAGAAAGAGAACAGTACTTAAAAAGAAGAAAGGAAAATCGTTAAACCAATACACCAGTTATCCGAAAGAGAAAAATGTATTTGTATTTTGAATCATTCCGTTGTTTCGAATTATTAAAAATTTGGTAAAAGTGGTAAAAATTAAGAAGTTTTAGTATTACAAATAAGAATTTTACTTTTAAGAAATTTTTTAAAGTGATTGCCTCTTATCTTGTTTTGGAAAAGTCTAAATATTTAGCTAAATGTCATTTCTCTGCATCCTAAATTATTCTTTTGGTCTCTAATTTTTGAAAATTAGGTAAAAATTGTTAATTAATTACAAACAAGCCTGTTCTTTATATCCCCTGCATATAATGTCATATTCTTATTTCAAATATTGTATTTTGCTGCTTTTTAACTAACTTCTATTAATTTCTACTTTTTAAAGGCAAAGAACAAACATTCGGGACATTTACCCACATACTGTGATGATTTTTCATCATTATTTGGAAAAGAGATTAAATGCCTTAGTTGTTGAGTTAAAATCATGAATTCTTATTATTTCTTACCCAATTTAAAAACGTTCAAAAATGACTGTGTTTATCATTTTTAATTATGAATTTGAACTTTTAGAAAAAATTTACTATTAAAATGATTCAAGTTTGAGTTGATTTTATTTATGTGATACATGTATACATCGTGTCCCATTAAGACATAGTCAGACTTTGCCAGTGGTTAGATAACCATTAAAGAAAGAAAATTTCTATATGCCATTTTTCTCGTACTTTTATAGTTTTGGAGAAGAACAGCATCGAAGTTCAGCCCAACGTTTTCAAATTTAATAGTAAGAATGCACATGACACCTATTTTGAAGTTCAAACAAATATACAATACTAATTGTTTCTAGAATGTGCAAGGGTAGCGTAATAAAGGAAAAAACACGTCTTTATTTTGGCCAAGTGTTTCGTAGAATAACAACAGGTAAACAGAATTAAATAAATAAAGCATGTTGAGCAACCACCTCTCGATGGATATTACGTTTCAAAAACGGTATTTTTGTTTTGTTATTTCTAATTAGTAAGACAATTTCAAATTCTTTTAATAGGCACATTAACCCCTACGTGTAATACAATACTGCAGGTTTGTGAATAAAAAATTATAGTACACGTGATAGTGACATTCACCATTACCTTTTGTCCGTCGGTCTTACCTGTATCGTCTTTACAAGTCGCTGTGATAGACCCCACAGCGTGAAAAGAGTGTTCCTGTGTTTTCCTTCTGTTATATTTACCTCGTAATTTTATAGTCTGGCAAATGGGCTAAATCCCGAAAGCCAATATAAAAAAAAACTATTCAGTAAAATGATGTTCTTACATTAAAATCTCTTGTTTTATATATATAGTATAGTAAAATAGGAAATATAGTTGTGTGATTCAACAAAATTAATTGACGCCTTTGAACAATTAGTTTGTTATTAACTGAACTTAGATTAATATACATAATTGAATATTCATTTACAAAACGAAAGCTTTATTGTCAATTATGTTTCAATATAATTATCTTTTTACTACCTTTGGATGATTTAAAATTTCTGTTAACGTCTTTTAAAGTGTAATACACTCGCAGTCGAGCGTGTAAATGATATACTATATAATTATACTTAAATTATAACTATACTATAAATTATTGCACAAATGTATAAATGTTAATGATTTCAAGATGGATACAAGGCGTTTGACCACATTTTCATTTACACAAATATCTTGGAAGTGTTGTTAAAAAAGTATTTCCAAAGATGAAATAAATTGAATAAAACTATGATGCGGCATATATAATTTTCCAAATAAAGTTTCATCCGATTTCCTGAATGTTTTTCAAACGTGAAAATCGCTGTTTCGTACAACTCGGTACATGCATTAGCGAAATTTATTCATGTTTCACATGTATGTACCGATAAACATTTTTTTATCAAATAACCGCATATATATCGAATAGTTTTTTTTTCTAATTTATCAGAAGTTTGGTAATCTGTGTCAATTAAAACAATCTCTGCATCGTTTCCTGATTCTGTGTTTATTCATTGCGTACTACGGGGTACTCGCACTGCACAATTGGGGTTATCCGGCACTGGCTAATTTGATGTGCTCGGTCGCGTGTATGAAGCATAACTGCTCTCTACGTACTGCCGGCACATGCCAACTTGTTGTATGGTGGATGGTAATTATTTGCGAGAGTCACGTTACTGTATGTTATTATACTGTGATCTGGTTAACACGTAAAATAAGATCAGACTGCAAACACCAGTTTAATCTTATCTAATCTATTAAAAATGTCAACAACGTGTGATATAACTGGATAGGGGCAACATTTGGCAACAAATGTTTATTTTCATTACTGTTTTTTTTATTTCACGCCTACGCTACGGGGCAACCAACATCTAAGGTCTTCTGTCCCCCATCTAACATGCAAAATGAATACACACATCCATAGTTGAGGTGGAGGAATTTTCCAATTAGAAAAATCCCGCCGCCCCAAGTGGGATTCGAACTCACGACTCTTGGAACACGAGTGATGCACTGACTAATTAACTGATTACAAAGGGGCCCACCTACTATTTTTCTTACAGTTAGATTACTTACATTATCACCCTCGTGATTTATTTGACCCAGATTTTTCATTTGTTTGTTGGACAAGTTGCCTTCAACGTGCTGGACAAAACTTCGGTAGACGTTTAGAAGCTGGTTTGCGGTCTAATGATGGGCGATATTTTGAAGTTTTTTTATAAAGATTGTTAAAATTAGGAAAATTAATATTAAATTAAATAACGATTTGTTAAATAAGACCAATTTTTTACTATCAATCCATTTTATTTAAAACATAAAACTCCTTCGAATAAGCTCTTAATAATAAAAATAATTGGTTTGAATAGCTATCATCAAATGCTTGAAACTTTTTTGCAACTATACAGTTTATAACAAAATGCTTATTATTGTGATATGTCATGGTTTTTATAAGGACTTGACCTTGACCAATATTCATGTTTTTAAATCGACTTCTCCGGATTTCTTCTCAACTCTGCACATACCACGTTACAATGTTTTGACTATCTCAATGCTGGATGACTTATTATTTATTAACAAATTGATGCAAAATATAACAGGACCGTATTACCAAAAAGTATTACAAAGAATTTTTTACAAACTTAAAAAAAATGTTTTCAAGGTAGGGTTTTTTCTTCAGTTTTAGATTCTGCCTCGGACGTTCTTTAACCCTCTGCGTTATTGTTCGTTATTTTTGAGACACCCTGTACAGTAACGTTTTCGGGATTAGTATCTCTTTTCAAAGCTAAATATCACAGAATTTATTTAATTATGTCTCTTGCAAATGTTGCAAGGAAGTCATTTTTGTAAAAAGTTTTGTTGTTTTTTGATAATCAGATTATCAGAAACATTCGTACATTTTTTAATATTGAGAGATTATCAAAAACAACTCGTACAAAAATGACTTCGTCGTCTTCAACGTACGCTTTATAATCAAAGCTGAATCACCTAATATACAAATCCGAAAAATAGCTGCTACGTGACAGAATTATTTTACTGTTAAATATCGCAAGAAGTAGTATAAAAGGAGTGGCACTTAGATCTTTGTGATATATGTATATTTTTTGTTAATACTGACATTTTTTGAAAGGTATTGCATTCATAATTTTATCTTTAATTTTTAATATTTTTTAATTTCTAAAACTAGCATCATGGACATGTTCGCTGAAAGAGTTTCCTTAGGAATCTGTCCAGTAGAAACAGATGAATGCAATGTACGTATTTTTTACTTCCCAGTTATACAATAAATTAATTGTTATACATGCTGTTTCAGACTTCTAAATGTCCTGAAACTCCTATCCAGAATTTAAATGCACCATCATGGCGCCGAATACTTCCCCAATAGAAGAAACGCAATTACATTATCGTGATCGCATTCATCGCATTTTGGATTATAGTTTTCAACCTCGTGTTTGAATTCATAACAAACCCTAAACAATCCAACCAATAAGAAATTGATGAAATCTAATTTATGCATATTTCGTTTAAATGAAATTATTTTTCGCATTGAATGTTATTGCAATGTGAGTAACAATTATTTCACAGTATCCACATTATTTGTTATAGTATTTTACTTTATCAGTTTAAAAAAGAGTTTTCAAATTTCTATGCACCGATTTCTGTATTATTACTCGATCGTATTTGTCATCAATAAATGATTGATAATATAATAATCCTTATTTAACGATTTTATTTTATATCCAATATCTGCAGACGTACAAATAATTCTATTATTAAATTCTATTATTGTTTAGTGCTGCTCTTAACCTAAATAGACAGATGCTTTAGGGAAATATAATTTTTAACTAAGCAACTATCAAACAAGTAACGTCATTTTCTACTAATTATTATGTATTTATACTCGTACATCATTCAATAAAAAATCAATTTCGAGTGATGATAACATTCATGCAAGCCCCTAAGTGAAAAAGAATTGTTATGCTTTCGGATTTTTTAAAATAATTCTATCAAACTGATATCATACAAATTTATCATTTTTGGTTAATCACTCTCACATTGTCAAGAATTCTTTAAATAAATCTAACCTCCAAACATCACAAAAAATGTCAATTTCTAAACCGTTTTTAAACCTAAAACACCGCGTTTTAGGTTTTTCTACAATAAACATCATCTGAAATCTCAAGAACTATTATAATTGTTTTAAGGCATTTCGGTTTTGAGAGAGGGAAGACAATCTAAAAATAATAATTCCCTTCTTTTAGTTTCTTGGTCTTTCAGATATCAAGGCAAGTTAATCGTTATACATATACATATTTAATAATATATTGTTTATAGAATTACTGAGTAACTATTGAATTTGATGTAGCACCTACATCTACAGTTACAAAATACAACCCTCGTCGTAAGAATTTTCTGCACCATATCGCAGTGGTTCTTACTAAGGGTTCTTAAATGTCGGCTAAGAAAAATTTAATTGAAGGGCGCCGATTAATTTAATTAATTCTGCGTTCAGGTTAATTATTTTTATAAATGTTAAATCACCAAGATTGTTTTTTAGAGTATGAATAACAAATAACAATTTTTCCATATATATTTATGAAAAATTTATTATATATGATATTTACAAATATCATATTTTGTAGTTGTTTGTCAGACACGTAATCGATAAAGTCGTATCTAACTAAATATTTAAACTTTATGGCTTATGTACCCTATGTACTATGTATACATTTCTCAAAACTAAATGAATTAATGCTTTTTACGCCCGTATAGCCAATCTTTAGATTATTGGCCACTTTTAAAGCACTCCACTAACGCGTCGTTTAAATCCCGCCCTCGAGCTTAAGCACTGTAGTGACAGCACACTTAGCGTAAATAGCATTATCGTACGCATTTCACTTAATCTAAAATGTGAAAAACGTTTTATCTTCATTGACTGTGATCTACTATAAAAATTAAACAAATAGGAAAAGCAAGTAGAAATTCTTACTCCTTAAATAGAACCTACATAAGAGTATTTGTAAAAATTTTCAGATCCCCTTTTGCCCTTTTCACGAGTGTGCAAAATCCCCCTCATTTTGCACTCTCGTGTGTCAAACGTGTGTATTTACTAAAAGTGCATACCTTCAGCGTTTATTAGAAAAAAAAGGGGGAAAATTGTAATATCTTGTAATTTTAATAAAATCTTATGTAACTATACATTTTAAAACCAAAAGGTCTTTTGTTTTCTTTACCCATCTTGGCCATTACAATTCTACAGCAGCTTAAAAAAGATAAAAAATTTATTTCCGAGTAGAAATTTTAGATAACCATTTGACTGATTTTTTAAATATTTTTTAATGCATCATTTAAAAGCTTATAATGTAAGCTTTAAAACGAGACCAATCAGACGGTTGTATCTTTATTACTTTTTGAGCTAGCGTAAAAGCTACTCAAACACAATTTTGTCAAGCCGCGGCGGCCATTTTGGTTTTTAATTTGAATACAGTCTGCAGAGTTAAAAATAAAATAACAAATGTTTTGGGCTTTCCAGACATGGCTTAATTAATGGGCAAAATAAGATATTTTTTTATAACATCTAAGAAGAAAATTACCTAATTTTATAAAAGTGGTTGTTCTTAAAATTGGGTAATTTTCTTTAGAATGATCCAATAACTAGCAAAATACAATTTAACACACCCGTTTATTCGTATTAAAAACATATCTCTACTGGTCGTTAGTACGATTGTGATATTTAATAACGTAACGTTTTCTTTTTGTAAATGTCCATAAACCATCTTTTTAAAAAGAAGAATTTTATTGTTTCTCACAAACACAGGCAACGCTTGCTGTACACATATATACGAGTTTCTCTAGTAAGCACAATAGAGGTAGTTCGTGATTTCCCGGTGAAGGGTATGGTGGAACCAACTCCACTGATGCTCGCATCTTAGTGATATTGAACCCAGCAGAACAACGGGATATGCAACTTGCAATACGTTGTTCACAGTTACTGTGGAAGTGACTTTAACTATCTCTTTTTGTTGAATATTATTACGAAATGTTTTCTGTAATATTCTTTTTATAAATGTTTAAGTGGCTTCAAGGTCAGAAGGGCCATAACAACTTATAAAATCCTTCATATCGATGCTTAAGCTCATAAAAAGTTAATTATTAGTAGACTAAGTATTTAATATTGACAAACTCATAATCATAATCATAATACATTTAGGAGAAACGATGAAATAGTTTTCACTTTATTGGGTGTGTGGTCAAAAAGAAACAAACGAATTTATTAATTTTCCTTTATTTCATTTGTGGAATTTTCGCCATCTATTTGTATGGCTTCTTCTTGCACATGCTATAAAAAATTTATTTTGCAATGTTAAATATGATAAATTATTTTAGGTTATTTTTTTTTGATATATACTTACAAATGTGGAAATTAAAAGTCAGAAAACATGATTTGTGAAAATACATAGATTTTGATGAATACAGCACATAGTTAAAACGTTAATAATGACGATTACAATTTGGTTTTGAGATTTTAAAACTGTTATTCCAATTGTAAAATTTATAAAGACATGAACAATTGCGCTTTTAATTAATTTGACATATAAAGTTACACGTTGGCCAATTTGTAAAATTTAAAATATATACACTACGAGTAAAAATTTAAGGATTGTTAATAATATCTATCAAGTACAACTTATTTTTTGGTGTTATATGTGTTGCATACCATCGTTGGTTTTGCAATTAAGTAAGAGTAAATTATATTTAAATTTTGGGTATCTGTGTTGAAATTAATTTCAACACAGATAATGTGTATATATATAAAATATATATAAAATATATAAAATATATAGAATATAAATATATTTTCGTTACAAGTCGAGATCATTTGGAGTTACAAACTATACAAGATGAGATCCCTTTTGCAAGGCAAGATCCGATTTTGGATCTCGTTTTGTATCTGTGTGTATATCTTACTCATTCAATGGGCGATGTGAAGGGAAGAAGAAATTCAAATTTTTGGTAGGATCTCACTTTGTACCCATTTCGTGCAATTTTATACTCTGGCAGTTCATCTAACCTTACTGGGGGCACTGCAGCGCCTTTTATGTATAAACCTCAAAATGTATGTTACAGTCAAGTCGAGATCCGGTATGCTTGACAACATCGCAGATGTATTTGCAGCTTGAATTCTTGGAAAACGACATTGTCACGCCTTCTTAGTCATCGAACTGGGTTGTTTATTTTTATAATTACTTCTATACATGGGCATGCGGTTCTTATAAATAGCGATAGTATAAATTCTGTTAAATGGGAAGAAAGTGCTATCCCAAGTATTATTAGCTTTATTTAACTAACATTTGAATAACAGAAATATTTTTAGTTTTGTCTAAAGTAAGAAAAAACTTCCAATGTTTTATTTATAAAAAGCACACATTTGGGCACTATCACTCTTGTTTTAAATACATGCTGTATGTTTCTGTCCAGTCCATACATAATGTTTAACGTAATTTATAGATTTTGTTAATATCACGACTGTTGCAATTAATTTTAAAAGGGAAACTTTTCCTTTTAAAAAGGATTTCTTGTCTTTATCAAGATCTAAAACAATTTTAAATATAATTACACATAAGTTAAAACCTTAATTAAAATGATAAACTTGGCACTTAATGTTATCATACGTTAAAGTTTTTTTTAAAAACGATTGTTTATTTTAGTCAATACTTACTTTTGTTGATTTTTAATTTAGAATGTGCAATGTTGAGAATCAATTATATTTGTACTTCAATTACTTAATCTATTAAAATGTTAGATTTAAACTTTAAAGAAAACTTTAACCTATGATAACATTTAGTGCCAATTTTTCATTTTAATTAAGGTTTTAACTTATGCGTAATTGTATTTAAAATTGTTTTACATCTTGATAAAGACAAATCATTGTCGAAACGTTGATATTTTGATGGATTAATTAATAAAATACATCAAAGACTGAACCCCATGAAGTTTCCTTTTTAAAATTAATTTATAGAATTAACAAAATTCCAGCTGAAAACTATTTTAATATTGGTAGGCCTTGGCTAATTTTGGCTTGAAAATAGTATAAATTGAAAAATGAGCATACGTGTGCAGTTTTTATAATAAATTGTATGTAGATATCCCAGTAGCACAATTAATGCTTTGCCTCAAATGGGTTGAGTAGGGTCAAATCAAAAATTGCCGTATTTACTTAAGAAATGTATAAATCGATTTCCTTTCTTTAATTCAAATGTTTTTTTATAACTTATACGTACTAATTATTAAAATAAAATACAAATTCACTAAAGTAGTTCATCAAAATAACCTATCAAATTAATTAATAACCAGAATTTCCCTTCAATACTCTTTTGGATATACACCATTGTAATAATTTTCTTATATACTGTTAACGGAATATTGTATTTATTTATATTCTTATCAAGTATTATTTGCACATGATGGCGTACAGTTTTTAAGATGTTATGTATACAAGGTTAATTATCACTATTTCAGCATTTCTTTTCTGAAAATAAGTATCAAATCCAACGATGGAGCTACAATTACCATTGCGGAACCTTCTATAAAATTTTTGCATAACTATCAGGACGTTTAGTAAGTTTAAGGGTCACCTACAAAGAGAAAATATTGATATAAGTATCGGAATGGGAATTATGTTGCCCTTTTAAAAAAAGTGGGATTAAATGATCTAAATATCTGATTACAGTAATTTATCTACAATATTATAGGAAATTTAGTTTTTTAAGTAATTCACAATATAAAAGTACTATTTTTATTGTTAAAATAGACACTAGTTATCAGAGAGTTTCATTTTTATCTATATGTCCATATATTTACAATACAGGCTTTTACTTATTCCGTAAATTTAACTGCTTCTGATATTGACCGTAGTCGGAAACTGATTATAGTTATTGTTAGGTTAAATATAATATAGTTATCTGTTAATAATTTTATACAATAATTTGTATTCTAGATAGAGTCCAAAATATCTATCATCTCATTACCAGCGATAATAATACAAATGTCACCAATACCAATCAATTATTGAAAAATATTCGTCTCTAAACAGATTACTCAAAATTGTTGCAGTCTGTTTCAGATTCAAAAATAACTGTTTACTTCCATCAGAATGTCGAAATCTTAACAGAAATTCTTCAATTGCTGAACTTAATAATGCTTTTAATTCATTAATAAGACTTGTTCAGAATGTATGCTTTTCTAAGGAAATTAACAATTTAAAACAAGGCAAAATTAGAAAAAAAAACATCTTTTAAGCCTCTCACCATTCATTGACAATCAGGGTCTCTCGAGAGTAGGTAGTAAACAAAATTACCTATCACAAATTTTCTTTTAATAAAAACATATTTTATTTCATAAAAATAATTATCTAATTAAATGACTTTTTGAAAGCGAGCATCTAAAATTATATGCATACTGGTCCAAAATTATTATTAAGTACTATACATGAAATATTCTGAGCTATTTTTGGAAACAGCATATTTGCTATGCTGTTCCCAAAAATTACCATCATTTTGGCAATGACGATAAGAAATTGCTGCAAATTCTTTAGGATTAAGGCTCAACCTGTTGCACCAATCATGGGCAATTTACCCGTTCAAAGAACCGCTGTGACTTATCCATTTCACTCAATCGGCATCGACTAGGCAAGACAAACGGTGCATTTTTAGCCACGTTCAAAAGATTTATTTTGCGCCGAGGAAAGTCTTTAGAGATTTTTAGCTATAATGGTACTATGTAATTTCGTTGGAGCCAAAAACGAAATAAAAAAACTTAGGAGAGTTTGTAAACAACAATTTTGATCAAACAATACAATCTTTATTGCATGGAGGTATCACTTGGCATTTTCTTCCCTACAACTTGCCACATTTTGGAGGTCTATGACTTCTGTGAGAGGCTGGAATCAAAAGTACTAAACACTATTTGAAAAGAGCAATTTAGTTATGTCTAGGAAAGGACAATATTATACGTGTAGTAACTCTTAAAATAAAAGGTGAAGAAAAAACGATTAAACTGGGCGGAGTTCAGAGGCTTTATTTGTGTTATTCACTTTAGGTATAGGTGTAACAGTATTAACTTTTAAACTATCTGAAAAACAACCAGTTTCCAGGGAAGAATTAATAAGATGCATTAATGGATAACTTAAACTGTCGATGAGTGGCTTAATAATGGACAGCCCAAATTCATCTGGACTTGACTTGACCTTTTTAAGTTTTATAAATTTTTCATTTAATATAATTTTTTTTCAAATTTTACTAACCTACAACATCTATTATTTAATACATGAGGATTATCACAATTAAGCGGGGTTATGCTATTAACAGTATCATTTAAACTGCCAATAAAGTATTCATTTAATTTATTCGGTGTTGTAATTTCATTCAGTTTAGAATTTTCAAAATCAATGTCATCTGGGAGATCGTTGTTTGATTTTCCAATTAATGTTTTCCACATAGCGTGAGAATTCCCCATATCGTTATCAATCTGTAATCTATAATACTCTAATTTTTCTGATCTTACTATACTAACGAGTTCATTCCTCAAAATTTTATAATTAATCCAGTTTTGAGGATCATTAGTAGTGTTTAAAAGTTTTATATGCTTTATCCCGCTTTATTTGAATTTTCTTAATGTTATTATTGAACCATGGTTTTAAATTACTTCTAATTTTGTACGTTTTAAGTGGAGCATATGTATCTAACAAATTGACAATATTGTTACGAAAATTATCAATAATAACATCATACTTCCAGTTACATTCATATAGTTTGTTTGTCATTTCCGCTATCACCTCATCATTTATTACACTTTTTTATATTTTTCTGTTTCAATAGACGCAGATTGATTGTTAATAACTATTACAATCACAATATCGTGATCTGTAATTTTTGGCGTATCTTTTACTGTAACGTTTAGTAAGGATCGTTCGTTATCACAAGATCAATTGTAGTTGCGAGTTAGGTGTAGTACTGGTGGGAACGTTAACTATTTGTTTCATACCTATATTATTAACAATATGTTTAATTTTCTGTTGTATAAATTGTCTATCCTCATATCAATATTAAAATCTCCTGTAAAAATAACACGACCTTTATAGTAAGACTCCTCATCCAACAAGTTACTGAAATAATTTATAAAATATACAGCACTTGAACTCGACGAGCGATATACAATTCCAACCATTATTTTATTTACGTTTACAACTAACGACGAAAACGTATTGGCAACACTAATATTATGAATAATCTTAAAATTATATTTACGGTTTATAAACATTATAACACCACCTGTTTACCTATTATCAGAAAAGCATACAACAACGTAATACCCCTTTATTTCTGTCTCACATTCTAAAATATCCGCAGTAACTCTAGTTTCTGATAAGCACAATACTGAAGGTTGAAACTCAGCTATAAATTGATGTACTTCATATTTGTGTGCTAAGAAACTACAAATGTTTAAGTAATATATCCCAAATGTAGGTTCCCATTTGCTTGAATGTATTGACGACGAACAATTAAAAAAAGACCGAGTGTTGAGCAAAGTTGGTTGTTGTAATTCTTCATTCTAACGTGGTAGATTAGGATAATGTGATGCAGTTTGTCAGGAATATGAGCCGAAACTGTTGTTGGCACTCACATTTCGGTTACCATTAATAGCAACTATTAGATTTGAATTGTTTATCCATGCACATTTGTTATCTTTCGCCTTTGTTTCACTTTTTGTTGAGGCTTTAATGTTCATAATAAAATTAACCAAATTACAGCACAGTTTTTCTTTACCGTTGAAATTAAGATGACCTTGAATAGTATAATCAGCTTTCGCAACTATTGGATTTAAATCAAACAGAAGAAAATTAGTTTTTACAATAATTTCACTGTACAACTGCACGTTATTTTCGTAGATGAAATTATTAAATACCCGTACGATTGAAGGTCCTGTACCGAACAGTTACAATTATCACGTTTGTATTTAGTAAGTAATTTTAGGTAATTTTGGTATACTAGAATCAGCCCTAATCTTATTGCCTTTTACTGAATTATTTGAACCTGGAAGATTCTGGAAATAAAGATTCTTAAAGGTTGCGAAAGCAATGATTTTATTCGACCATATAAACATTATAAACAAAGTACATATTAGATTCAAAAATACCGCAAAACACAAAGAATTCAATCTTTCAAAATAATTTTGACGTATGAAGCAAATATTTTCTCCGCCATTCTAACGTTTTCAAATTGAAATAAGTGATTTATGATCATTCCAATGATTCCTAGGCATACCTGGTTTTTTGCATAAACGGAAGTTTTACTTTCTTTACTTTTTCCGGTTATAATCAAATGCAATCCGTAACCAAAGGCATCATTCAATTCGTAATTTTTTCTTTATAGCATTCCTTAATATCATTCATTTGACATAATTAGGGGAGATAATATTAGGGTTTGAAACAAAATGCATGTAAAACTGTATTTTGCGTGATGCGATTAATTATAGTACATATGTGCAAAAATAATATATGAAAATGGTAGTAATTAAAAACAATCTTATACTTTAGTCTTTCAATTTCAATAATCTTTATTTGCTTTATTTTTAAAATCAATAGTTTCAAGGCGGGTGGCATGTTAGGTTTAATATAATATAGTTATCTGTTAATAATTTTATATAATGCAATTTAAAGATGTACATATTAACCTTTCATATTTTTAACTTTTTCCCTTTTTTCTCTTTTAAATAAAATATTTTTAAGGAAGTTAAAAACATTAAAGGTTAATATGTACTATTGATTTCATAATGATCTCGGGCAACAAGGCTAATATAATGCTATTTAATTCATTTCTTTTAGTGTAAACGTATAGCATAAAGTAATAAAAAATAGCCTTGCTGTCCTAGATCATTATGAAAACAATAGTACATCTTTAAGTAATTGTATTGTATAAAATTATTAACAGATAACTATATCATATTAAATCTAACATGCAGAATAACATGAATAATAATTTTATATTTTCAAGCAAAATTCGTCCTTTTTCTATTGTATGAAATTCCAGGTCAAGTCATTTTAACAGTCCCTTTTACAACATCTGGTTGTCATAATGACCCTCGTTTGTGAGTTTTGTGGTAAATATCTGTCGAATACGGTGGCAACGCTGCAGGATCTCACGTTGGTATACATATTATGCTATATACAAAAATGGACCTCGACTTGTTGCGGATCTCGCTGCGTTATGGATTTATAAATAAAATTTTAATTGCAAAATCTGTTCCCCTCTGAGGGGGTAGTGGTTAAGTCGTAAATTATAACTGTATCAACAGGAAATATACATGCGTAACTGATAACCTTTTGGTGGATCTCGGGTTGTCCTAAATTTATTCGGATCTCGACTTGTTACGAAAATAGATATATATATATATATATATATATATATATATATATATATATATATATATATATATATATACGTGCTTATCTATCTTTTTCAACTCCGACAGCCTATAAGGCGCCCGCGACTCCGGCCTTAAATATACAGATACGGACAAACTAGTTATTGCCATTGCTTTATACAGCTTTGTTGATGATGAGCACGTCGAGAGGGGAATTTTTTTTTTGTAAATTCTTTATACTTAGAGTGAACAAATTACCGTACCATTTCGCCTCTGAATCTTTAACATGCGCTTTTAACTCCTATTTGTATATTTTATATATGACAACCAGTTGCGTTCGCCTCCAGCGGCGTTGCTATTATTTCGGAGTCGAAAATGTATTATTTGTATCTCTTATATATTAATAACCATATTACTAAAACACGCACGGTTCTTCTGTCCTTGTTGTTTAACAGTTTCGCTGAGTATCTCTGTTATAAATAGTATTATTTGCATTGTTGTATATAAGTCGTCTGCTTACTAATGATAATATTTAATTTAATAGAGATATGCCATATTTTAGAAGGACGGTTGATTATATTGGTATCGTTGGCGTGTAATATTATATCATTTTATCACGTACTTTCATGTATTTAGAGTTAAATGAATTGGTTAAAAGACTTAATTTAATTAATTTAATTTAAAAAGCTTAAGTTTTTGTTAGAAGTTAACTTTTTATTTATTCAGTTAGGGAAGTACATTTATTTATTCTTCAAAAATGACTACTTTAAGCATAAAGGACTAATTTTCCATTAATTTAAAATATTTAATTTAGCAAGTGCAGCATACAAGGTGTAAAATCGCTTCACGCACGATACAGTTTTATGTGCATTTTGTTTCAAACCCTAATACTATCTCCCCTAATTATTTTACAGTAAAAATATTCGGGAGTGTTATAAAGAAAAGAAATATATATGAATCGAATGATACCTTTGGTTACTGCAAAAATAGCTAAGCCTTGGAAACATTGGAACGATCAGAAATCAATTATACCTTGAAAATATTAGAATGTTAGAAACCTTTGGTTACGGATTACATTTGTAGAAGAGTAAAGAAAATAGAACTTCCGTTTCTGCAAAACATAGCTATGCTTTGGAAATATTGCAACGATCAGAAATCAATTATACCTTGACAATCCAACTCGAAAATTTTTAACCAATCAAATTACAGAATTTTTCAAATTGGGACCAATGAAATTAGTTTTATAGTGAAAAAACCACTAGTGGTTTTTTCTTAGTGAAAAAATTTATGTCAAATTTAATTAAATTAATATTAACTACACACGCTAAATAAAAATTTGCTCGATGGATTGTCAAGCCGAATTCAACTCGTGGTCTAATTTTTTCTTGCAAAATTTATCGTTTAAGACATTCGTAGCTTTTGCTTTTGGAAAATTACACTCGTCTCCTGCGTCGACTCGTGTAGTTTTCGTTGCGAAAGCTACTCATATCTGAAATGGCAAATTTTGTCGGAAAAAATTAGACCACTTGTTATATTATTAATGAAAATATTAGAATGATAGAGGAAACATTTGCGCCATAGTCAAGATTATTTTGACAATCCAACTCGAAAATTTTTAACCAATTAAATTACAGAATTTTTCAAATTAGGACAAATGAAATTAGTTTATAGTGAAAAAACCAGTAGTGGTTTTTTCTCAGTGAAAAAATGTATGTCAAAATGAAATGTCAAATTTGCTCGATGGATTGTCAAGCCGAATTCAAATCGTGATCTAATTTTTTTTGCAAAATTTGTCATTTAAGACATTCGTAGCTTTGCTTTTATAAAATTACAGTCGTCTCCTTCGTCGAATCGTGTAGTTTTAGTTGCAAAAGATACTCATTTCTGAAATGACAAATTTTATTGGAAAAAATTAGACCACTTGTTAAATTATATATGAAAAATTGAATTCGTTCGTGTTTTGCAGTATTTTTGGATGTGAGATAGGACAATATGTAACTCAAATCGGAGACAGTGCAAATTATTTAACCTTTGTTATAATAAAACAATCGTATTTGTTGTTAGAACATTGTGAAACCAAGTAACGCAATTTCCTTTTATAAGAACCGTATTAGGACATCTTATCCGGACCTTACGAGGACTGAGGTTGTCTCTTTGGGGCCTTCGTGGGGGCCTCATCGGGCTTTCTTAAGTTATTTAATTGTAAAATTAGCTCAGATTGCCCCTTTTGAAATTCACAACGATCTTAAGTGGTTCCCCTATGTAGTTTATTCCAGAAAAAAACTGTAGCTATCCCGATCGGGTCTTCATGAGGTCTTAATCAAGCTTCCCTAAGTAACTTATCCTTGAAATAAATTGGGGCTGACGTAATCGAGTACTCATAGGAACTTGATCGGGCTTTCCTAATTAGGGCTATCCTCAAATACACCTTATGAGATTTCTAGACTAAGTCGGGTAAATTTCCAATGTCGAGTTGTTTTGAAAATAAAAATCTTTTATGTTTCACTTACATATTATTCTTTGTTTATACCTGTGATACGAACTATATAAACAACTGTATAACAACCAGGGCATTATAAACGAGCGTTATAGTCTATAGCGCCCGCTCGTTGTATCGTATACTTTGCAATCGGGTCCGGCGTTCTATTCATAGTAATTTGTTTGTAATAGTCAATCTTTGCGTACGAGTGTGTTGCAACACAACAAATAACGAGTATCTGCAACGTAGTTTCTGGGCGCGTGATCCGCGAATTCTTTTGTGCCGAATTCTGCAGAAATTTCTTAAATAAAATTAACTTGTTCTTTAGATGACGTGAGTGCTATACGGACTTTTTTTGTTTTCATGGTGGTAACAACAAAACATTTGAATTTAAATTGTCATATCTCTGTTTGACTTTTGTAGATTTAGTAAAAGTTGTTACCATCCGACAAACAAAAAAAATCCCTAGCTTTATAAATTACTAGGAGTCTAGCTCCTACGCTTAGTTAGTAGATTTAGTGCTAGAACAGGGTTGGTTCCGACCTCCCCGTTATTGTACTTGTTTTGGAGGACATATACGTCCTCACAATATGTATCAATATGTCAACATGTGTGTTAACCTTTTGTACCGTCTTTATTGTCTTTAGTATATAGTTGTTTTTTACAACTTGTGTTTAATTTCTCTCTACCGCTGACTACGTCCTCCAGTCACGAAAACCCCACGTGACAATCTCCTAAATTAAACAAAATATCGATTTCAGCAAAAACACGTCAATTTATTTTTCGATGGGGACATTTAAATACAGAATTGTCAAAATTTTGCATCTCACACCCTTATCCCCACTCCACCAACTTTTTGACCCCCCCCCCCATTGTGACAGATCATTTTAAAGGGAATGAAAAAGGCGAGGGGTCTCTCACTCCCAGAAATTATGTACACCTATTGCCGCTTTACGGCAATAACTGTCTTTATTCCCGTATTCTCACTTGTTATTCCCGTATTGCCGTTTTTATTCCTTTATTCTTGTCTGTATTGCTGTATTCCCGTCTCGATTTCCGTATTGCCGTATTTATTTCCGTATTGCCGTATTTATTTCTGTATTGCTGCATTAATTTTCCTATTGCCGTGTTTATTTACGTATTCCATGCATGATTTTAGCAGTGGGTGTATTTGAATGAAAGGTGTTTATTATTGGTTTTTTTGATAATTTTACAAAAGGTCGTAGCTCCACTAAGAAAAATGTAAACAAAATTCCTCACAAATAAAAAATGATCTGTAAAAAAGTAGTTTTTTATTCAATCATAATATATGTAAATCACATTTTTAAGTGCTGTTAAAGTAACTGCTAACCGAATACGTGAAACGAAGAACATATATATCAGATAGATCGACTCTAAGAAATACAAAAAAAGACACATTGAGATAAATAACAAAAATTTATTTGAAAAGTGAGAATCCCAATGCACGGCAGTAAATAAAATTCAAAAAGAATTCCAGAACTCCAGTAAAATTTACAGGACTATAAAATATAAATTCCGAATCTACTTTCTGAATGTCGTTTTCCTTGGGCTGTATGAAGTTTTCCAAATCTTCTTTCAAGAATTTTTCTTTATCAATATCCAAAATTCGTCCAATGTACCATCGGGTGTCGTAAAACATTACATAATATTTTTCTAATTTCAGCTTTATCTTTCATTTTTTTTCTTGCATGTTTCCTTCCTCTAAGTCTGATTTTTCTGATTCAAAAAATTCTGATTCTGATGAAACTGAAATTACTTCAAGAGATTCGCTTGATTTCGGTGTAAGTGAACAATCGGTCTCGAGCGTATAGAAATGCATCGGTTACAAATAACTCTTTTAAAAATATAAATAATTAAAAACTCGCAAAACTAAAAATACCTGGCAAATCTACATCATAAAACTTTTAACTTGGAATTGCGCAGATCGGCCCAGTAGAACTCTCAAACAAAGCGTAACAAAAATAAGCCTTGTGTTTTAAATAGGTATAAAGTATTTTAAATTCATGGTATAAAAATCTAAAGAAAATAGAATATCAAAGCGGTCTTGGAGAACTCGTAAAAGAGAGCTATGGCGGCATGCAAGGGTTTGTCTATACATCAGATCAATTCGAATATTAAACACTCGAAGATGGATGATGAAAGACTAGACTGCAAGGGCTGCAGCCACCGACATGCCCTAGCTATTCCTAGCATTTGTAATTAATTTATTGTAGCACTTTTAAATACTGCCCGCGTTTAAATACAGAAATTATGAGAATCTAGAGATCTTGTTTAACAAATTTCTTGAACACGTTTATTAGTATTTCAAAAACATGACTGATGAAAAATGTGTTTGAAATTGGCAGTCAAATATTTCGTTACTGTACATTTTTATGCAAGTTGAAACTGTTACTTCAAACCAAAATTGTTTAGTTACAAGAATTATTAATAAACAAGTAGATGTTTATAGCATTTTGTTGCAAATACTATTTTATACATACGTTTATTGCAGTTTTTATAGTTATGTTCGTAGTGAACTAACCTAAACATTAAATATTGTCGTTTTAAATTTTCTATAACTTCACAATTTCACACAATTTCAGAAAATAATTATTCTTATTCTCTTATCATTCATGTGGTAATCTTAGTACTATTTTGAATTGATTTTTGTTTACTATTATAACCACTAAAATATAAAATTACAACTGCTAGAAACAGCTACAGCGCATATAGGCGACTTCAACACCTAGATGCTAGTGATAGAAATGGTTTGTCTATTAAGCGCAATTCCAAAGGTTTACACGCTGGGAACTAACAAGAGGGCGCTGCAAGTGGATGGCTTTTCTCGTAATAATTTTTTTAATTTTTGGATTTAAAAATTAAAAAATATAAAAAATACTAATGCACACAGTGGAAGCTTCACTGTAAAATAACTCTCAAACGAACTGGAACAAAAAACAGCCTTGTGTTTTAAATCGACTGCAGTCCTTACAGTCTAGCCATAGCCATCATTGAGTGTTTAATATTCGTATTGTTCTGATGTATAGACAAATCCTTGCATGCCGCCATAGTTCTCCTATACGAGTTCTACAAGACCGATTTGCTAATTGTTTTTCATAAACTTTGACACGAAAATAATAATAAGAGTTGAAAGATTAATTATTATTTTCGTGAAAGTTATCACATTTGGTCCTCCAAATTTCAAAAAATACTAATTTTAAATACCACATATTGCTGAACTCAAAAAAATATATACTTTTCATTTCTAGCAAGAAAATAAGGGGGTTCCATTTAAAATCATCGGCCGTGATACAGTAGCAAACTAAAAAATTAAAATTGATGTCCATAAAATTCGCAGGAAAAATAATAAAATTCACGTGGTAATACAGAAAATATGAATTTTATTCCATACTTTATTTACACACTGTATAGTATAAAGAAATCCTTTATTCAATTAGCCTTTTAAGGGTAAGTGTCATATCACGATTCTTAGAAACGGTGAATGATTTTCAATGTTCAAACAAAAAACAATTACTTGCCGTCATTATTTTTCCGCGCACACTACAACATATACTCACTTCTTCAGAAGACCACCTAGATTTTTAAACGCGTTTGAGATAAAACGCGTAATGGAAATCGAGAAGAATGGAGCGTGTTATTCCTATTGCCGAGTTTATTTCTCAGTATTGCCACGTATTCCCCATTTATTGCCGCGTATTTTCTATTTATTGTCGCTTATTCCTGCGTATTCCCGTTTATTTCTGTTTATTGCCTCTTATTCCTTTGTATTCCCGTTTATTTCCCATATTGCCCAATATTGCTCATTATTTCCGACTCATAGCAATTTATTCCCGAGAAACTGTACACCTATTGCCGAGAGTGAGAGACCCCTCGGAAAAAGGAATCTTTGGAGCAAAATAATTGAAATCGGCCCATGGATTGCTGAGATACAGAGATAAGTCTTTTAACAACCCATTTTCAATATGATTTAAATTATTTCACATACAAACGTCTCACACGTTTCACATACAGACTGGTGCCAAATTGTGGCATTTACTTACAGACAACTCAAGTATATTATTTTAAAAACTGATCTTGTTATTGAGATACCATCTTTTAGAGCCCCATCCTTCTGAAAATGTAACTGATCATCATTGACCATCATGTTTCCTCATGTTCCATTCATGTTTCATGTTCATGAAGTTGATTTTTTAATTCTTCAGTTATCAGTTATTAGTGGATCCTTTTTTAAACAAAGTAGGTAAATAATGACATTACCTAGAATTCCCTAGAGGTCCCCCAGCTCGAAAGTTCATTGGGAACCTTTGAGAGTTATTGGAGAGACGAATTCGATAACACTACATAACATTCTAAGCTGCTATAAAAGAAGTGTTGGATGAAGAATGGAATAAAATCACAGCCGGAGAAAACCTAAATTAGTTTTAAATATAAAAAAACGTTAGAAGTAATTAAACAAAAAGGATATTCTACAAAATCCTGAAATTAAATTTTATACTTTCTTTCAACATTTATTTAGCATAATTTTCCACTCAGACTCAGACTTTTTTGTTAGGTATTTATAAGTTTAGTTAGGTTTTGTTTTAGTTTTTTTTAATATATAATAATTAAAGTTTTAGTACCTCTAGAGTCATTCGTGAAATAATTTTCAATATTATTATAATTTCATTGATTATAAATTATCTGAATCTCTTGCAAGTGCAACTGATATACAAGAATTTTTTCGAGTTGTTATTGTACCAAAGTAGATTTACTAAATTACAATGGAGAAGATGGTTATATGTTTATGTAATGAGCAAAACGTGTTATTCCAATTATTAACGTTTTTAATAATAAATATTTCACTTTTTTCTCAAGTTGCTTTTTATTAAAAATGTTAAATTTCGAATATAAATATGAAATCTTTAGTCAAAAATGTAATTATTCCCTAAAACCATTTCTCACAATTAAAATGTTATTATGGACAATACGATGGGGGCCTCGAATATGGTAAATCTGTGCCTGGATATTATACAATAAATTATTAAAGAAACGTTTTAGTATGATCAGCCTTCATACATTGTTTCTGCTAATATGATTAATTGATTAATATGAACAAAAAACGCAAGTTAAATGCTCGGAGACATGTATACTTAAATAAATACTTATCGTACTCTGTCAACTCCTATTAGTATATATTGTATGTAATTATCAGTTGTGTATGCCTCCAATGACGTCGTCTTCTCTTAAGAGTCCATAAGGAATGATGCGTATACCATATGTATGTAAGTAGAAGAATTGAGTTAAACCAAATAATTAATAACATCTTAAATAGTAAATATTGTGTTACTTTATTTATTCATTGTAGTTTTAATTGAAAGATACCATTAAATTTCTATAATAGCTTAATTTTTTCACAACGAAATTTTGTTATTGTTGCTTACATATAATGTGGGTTATTTACAAATTAAAGGTTTGTCAGTAAAAACATTCATTCTTAATCTTTGGAAGTGATAATGGTTTATGTAACAGCGTTTTATTAAGACAGTATGCCCCAAAGAATGGCACTTTTTATCGTTATAAAATAATATAATTATGATAATTATAAATAATAAAAATAATTAAAAAGACGTAGAAAGTTAAATTATTCACATAATAGCATTTTATTGGATACAACAATCGTTGATTTGGCGATGGCCAGTAATAATAAGGTGATACGTTCTGCTGAGTTTGTAGTGTTCTTCTTAAAATTATGAAGTCATCGTAAAATACTGCGCCTCTCTAGTTTTGACAGTATCACTTTACAAACTGTTGCTAAAACAAACAATTTGTGACAAAGCATTCTCAAATCGTGCTAAAATGTTTATGATTGTTTGGATTTAATCATAAAATGCAGAAGAAAACGTCTAATACAGCCTAATTACGCTTACAATTTTAATAGACATAAATATTAAACTTGATTTCATAACGAACAAAACTTTTCTGACAATGAGGTATTTAAAATGATTTCCTAAATTCATTCCTATACTATAATAAACAAACGAGCAGGACGCGCGAGGGCATTTGCATTGCAAAAGTATTTTGATTATTTTTAAAATACGTTTAAAGTGCCAAGGAAGAAATAAAAAATAATATCATATAATATTTTTATAAGTAAATACGTAAATAGGCAGTCAATTGAAATAATTTCAGAGAATTTGTGTATTTATTAGACATCTAATTAGATTTTAATAATGTATACCGATAATGGATATACGAATAAACGGGGTCATTTCATAATAATTAAGAATTTTGCTAATTTTTGAAACAAGCTTTTGGTCGGTCTACATTCCTCAGAAATTTAAACAGGTGTTTTTGAAATGTGATTATAAATTTATGTGTAAAACTATGTTTTAATATTTACATAAATTACCCAAATCATACATAATGCAAGTAACCAATTGTAAAGCTTTTAGTAACAAAATTTTAGTTTCATTTTAATTTGTTGATCTTATAAAAAATCTATTTTTTAATAAATTTGAAAGCCCATGGTCAAGTGTATACAATAGAACAACTTCTTGAAGATGCACATAGGTAGGTTTCGCCTCTACGCTGTGTTGCCGCTAATATGAACAAAAAATGCATGTTAAATGTAGGGAGGTGTATAATGCTGTAACTTAAGTTAAGACGTATCTCGTATACAGCGAAGGCGCCGCCTAGAGTATAACACGATGTACTAAAATGTATCTATGACTGGGTGAATAGGTATTTTTCGACTCCGACCGAAAATTTGGGAAACGGCATAATAAATGATTTCCAACATTTTAAACTACATATACACGGGGATTCGTTTTCGCCTCCGTTTTTTCCACTTCGCCTCCAAAATCGGAGGCGATCGCTATGAACAGACATATATTCGGAGGCGTATCAGTGCTTTCTGCATGTATATATATATATATATATATATATATATATATATATATATATATATATATTGGTTTAATCGACGTTGTCGGACCCGCTATATGATAGGGTCGTTAGTAGACCCGCATTTTGTGATTTTTAAAATGTGTATATTTTATATAATATTGATCTATTTCTGATAAGCAATATTTAAGATCCTCGAGGGGTAAAAATATATGAAAAAAAAGTATTGGTGATATTTGACAGTCGTTCTTGAACCCGATACATATTACAGTGTTTACAGACCCATTTGTATAATTTTAAGCAAGCCTACCTACCCTACCGAACCCAGCAACGTTGCCGAATGTATCAGAGATAAAATTACGATTGACGTAATGATTTCGGGATGCTAAGCACATAAGTGATCTTTATTTTTGATGATTTGTTCGTAAATTCCATAAATAACCTTAAACGCAGAAAAATTAACGTTTTCCGTAAAACGATGTAATTCTGAAAATTATTATTAACGTGAGAAAATAGCATTGAGCCTCTTTTGTTCTAAAATACATAAGGTTTATGCAAATAATTGTTTTTTAATAATTTGTTTTTAAATCATTTATTTTAACATGATTATTTTTGTTTACAAGAATACAATTAAAAGTTTCGAAGACACGTCATGTATATGTGTTTTGAAAAAATAAATGTTATAACCAAATGTTTTGACCTCCTGAACATTTTACTGTTATGTTTTTAGCACAAATGAACAGTTTCTAAGATATGTATATTTTAATGCCACGGTAACAGTTCAGTCAAATTAGTAAAAATAGAGGGGAATTGAGGTAGATCCTTGGATTTTTGATAGGCCTTCTTTGTGATATGTTAAATAACCCCTTAAAAGTTACTACTCAAAAGTGGTGAACCAGAGAAGCTGATGAGGGTAAGCCATGCCCCCAGATGATTTTTACTGTTTTTTCAGAAACTATTAGGTTTATCAAAATGAGCCAGTTAGGTAAAATAGGATTTTATTTAACTTTCATACCAAAAAGCTAAGAAAACTTTGTGCATGTTGTCTTGTTTCTGTGTAATCAAAAAACGATCATATGTCACACAGACAAATAATTTGTATCGGTACATATTATACGAGAAGCTTCGAGCATAACTTTGTGTGATTTGATGTTCATAATGAAATAGCTATGGAAATCTCGTTGAGCATCGAACGCGATCCTGGTTCAGTCTTTTTCTATCTCAGCATCTCCAGCAAAATCTACGAGGCGATATTATAATTATTATTGGGGCTAGTCATATGGTAATTCTCGTATTGGCAAGATACATTTTAGGGGTATACCCTGTACTAATCAATCTTTTTACTGAACCTAAAACGTACAGGGTACTTCAGGGTTTTTGGATCTTTCTTACTTCGTTGTTTATATTGATATTCTTTTTTTTCTTGAGTGGTTTTTGTTTTGGAATTCTAAGTTCACGACTTAATTCCACGCCTGCTTGGAATGTAGCTAGATATTTAACATTAAATGGGACTTCACCCATTTTACATGTAGGATATCTCGAGCAGATGATGTCAATTCCTGAGGGTCAATGCCTTTGATCAAAATAGGCCATTAAGAACAACATATCCATGTTCAAAAATAAAATGTTATAAAGCTATAGACCTTCAAAATAAAAAAGTCAAAAATGCAATTTGGATAAAATTTTGTGTTCAAGGACAGTTGTTATTAGAATATACATTAGTGTTATTTTGTGCTTGTGGTAGCTGTAGCGTACCCGCTACCGCTAGATACGGAATTCTGTGCTAGTGATATGTTTACACCATTGAATGCAAAATTTAATTCTTTACAAAACAGGTATACTTGACCCAAGTCGAATAGTGACAAGTTAAATAATGCTCTATAAAATGCAGAAAGAAAATAAAGGTAAAACGTCATGCAGTATGACGTACAAACGAAGTAAGAAAGATTTCAAAACAAGGTGAAATGCTCTATACGTTTCTATAAAATAATTGTCCAGTACAGGGTATTCTCCTAAAGATATTCTTTTTACTGCAAAATTATCATAATACTACAACCAACAATAACAACAACATCGCTTCATGAATTTTGCAAAAGTGATGCTAAGGTTGCACTGCGAACTCAACATTTTTTTTCTTAGCTAAGTACTTGATGACGAATACAAGATCGCAATAAGTTATGTTCTAAAGCTGCTCCGTCAAATGTATTGGTAGAAATTGTTGGTCTACATACAGGGTGTTTTACTCAACTTTCGTATAAATTGCATGTGTGATAGTATTCATCAATAGTAACAAAAAACCCTTTATGTTTTTACGCAAATAGACAAAAATTTGCTAAAAATGTCAACTTTTGGGAACTGCTGGAAATTATAGTCAAAACAAACTGCGACATCACCTAGCAGCAGCTGCGTTAATGTATCAGATAGGCACATCCAGCTCCAAGTGTGATTCTTAGACCAGTGACCTGCTACCCACTTTTCAAAAACCATTATTTCTTCGGTTATTATGAAAGATAGACACTAATGATTTTCAGCTTTTTTGTTGCATTTTATGTGTACTACCACCTGTTCAGAGGATACGAATCTTCCATCCAAACCAGTCCATAAACCTAACAGTTTTTGAAAATAAAACGACAAAATCCATCTGGGGGCGTGGTTTAATATTGATATTTTACAAAGTTCAGGATATTATCTACTCGTAAACATGAACAAATCAAGCATAAAGTCATTTTCAAGTTTAGCTGACCAAAATACACTACATTTGATTAGTTTAACCTAGATTAAAAAAATAGCAGTTTCTATTTTTACTGTGCGTTTGTACAGTTACAAGAAAATTATCGAATGTTCGATCCTACTTTCTGTTTAATGAATTTGAAGGTACAAAACAGTATACTCTATATGGTGGTTAAGTGCCTTTAACAGAAACGTCGAAAGGTAACGAAGAAAAGAAGAAGTTTTTTCAAACCTTGCTCAATTTCGTTATATTGCACTTGTTTTAAATATACCAGGCGCAAATCATATTAGTCCACCCAGTTTCATTTTTGTTAAAGAACGTCCCACAGAATTTATTCCGTTTATCTTTTGTTCTATGAGGTGGCCGTTTCTTGTTGCTATAGTGAAGTGCTGCTACTGCATCTACCCTATACCAATGTTCATGAAATTCAATTGGGGGTTGCAACATACACTGTCCCTCCGAACCTTTTGAGTGCCCCGTTTCCATTAAAAGTTCCATTAAGTAATCTTACAAATTACAGACGAGAAAGTTTTCCTTCAGCGTTTTAGCAAAAAAGTCACAAATGATGCTCAACTTAGTTCGCCCATTTTAATTTTTGATAAAGAACACCTCACGATTTTTACCTTGAATGGTCTACGACGTTGTTATTTATTGGTGGTATATAGTACATATCGTCGCCGTTAATACATATGAACTTAATTCTTTGAAATGTTGTAACTAGCTATGTTGCTAGTTGCGATCTCAAAGAATTCATCATGCCATCTGTAACAAAGTTTTTATAAGCATTTAAACTGCGTTCCTGAAAAATTGCTAGAAAATAGTTCCGCTAGTATGTATTAACGTCGACGATATGTATGAGTGAGTACTGTGATCCAGTGATATGTATGTGTGCGTGTAGTATCCAATGCAACGAATATAAACAAGGAGTCAGAAAATAATTCAGAAACCAAATAGTTCAAGCATTCATTCTCTCATCTTAACAGTAAAAGAATAAAGCATTCATTAACCACAAACAGTCTTTCAAACAAACAAACACAGAAGATATTACATGTGGTGACCGCCGACTTTAATTGAACACGCAACAATCTGTCAAGAAACTTACTCTTGCAAGCATACCATTCAAGATACCAGGATCCTATTTATGAAGCAGATGTGGAGAAATCAATTAGCATAATTCCAGTAGAGGATCAATACTCTCTCAGCACCACCACTACCTAGTTACTAGGTTACTACCACTACTAGTACATGGAGCAGTTCCATCGTTGAATTCATAATCTATCTGAAGTCACGGTTGTATATATTTTTTCTGTTCTAAATTTTTCTGCATCAAAGCAGACTATCAACAGCATTTAAAGAAAGTATTTCAACGCCTATATCATTACGGTTTACTATCAAATTAAAAAAACAATCTTTGAAGCCAAAGAACTAACTTGTCTCGACCACACAGTGAACAGTGATGGAGTTACGCCGCAAATTTCAAAAGGAGAAGCTATTCATAACTTTCCAATCCTTAGAATGCAACAAGAATTATGCCATTTCGTTGGCATAGATTGTCGATTTA
This sequence comes from Agrypnus murinus, assembly GCA_929113105.1. NCBI lineage: Eukaryota > Metazoa > Arthropoda > Insecta > Coleoptera > Elateridae > Agrypnus > Agrypnus murinus. The sequence goes on from OV816023.1 coordinate 51,449,985, forward strand.
AACCTGAGCTAAACCTATTTATTCCAGAAAAAGTTTCAGAACCCTACAAGGAACGCACACAACAGTGCGTCGCAAAACGTATAATTACAAATCAGTTGTTGTGAACTTCAATAAACGGTCGTACCAAAAATTCGTTACTTCGTGTGATCGGGAACACAGGGAATACATAGCAGATAAACTCGGATGCAGCCCATTACAAATCCTTCTTATCTTTTTTTGTGCCGTTTATGTAGAGAACGTTCGCAATTACTTTTTGTTACCTGTTAGACATATTTGTGTACATACATTTACTATTTTCCTTTTATGTTGCATATACGATTATTATCCAACCAACAACCTACAAGTCCAACAGAATCCTCATACGTTCCTCTTAGGTTAAGTTTTGTAGTTTTTAGTTATTTACATTTTGCAACGAGCCCTAAAATTTAGAATCTACTGTCTTAATTTTAACCGTTTTCAATTATCTCATTCAATTCTCACGTTATTCTTATTAGCTCATATCTATAGGTTAAGTTCTTATCATTGTAACGAACATTAACATTAAGAGCCCTGTACTAACTTTAATCAATTGTAAAACCAGCCAAAGAAAAAAACGCGGTTTTTTACGTATCTATCAAGTTGCTTTACAATCACAACCGCACCTTATGCGTACATTCACTAGTTCTTTCTAATCCTGTCCTCAAGCAAACTGATGGAGACTTTTTCTGCTGGAAAGATTCTAAAAAACAAGGGAGCAATAAATGTGATGATCACCGTTGCCTTGGATACTTTGTAGTATCCAAGGAAACGAATGTAAACGAGGGATCAGAAAATAATTCATTAACCAAATAGTTCAAGCATTCATTCTCTCATCTTAACAGTAAAAGAATAAAGCTTTAATTAACCACAAACAATCCTTCAAACAAACATACAAAGAAGATATTACAGTACTTTTATACTAAAAAATTTAATCAAGTTCTTGAAATTTATCGTTTGATTACTACGGAAAATGACATATGTACTTTTCCACCTTATTTGGAAACCATCCACTTTCCCCAGAAATTAACTTTTCCGTATTATGTTGCGTTGTCTCACTTGTTCGAAATTCCTGTTAACCTTACTCTAATCATTTATATAAAAAATGAATTCAGTTATAAAGTCCTACTTAAAGATACCATTGATATGAACACATGGATTGTAGGTATTAATATATGCTTTCAATCATACAAATATAACTTTATAAATTTATATCACTCTCCAAACTCCAGTGATGCTCAATTTCTAATGAAACTTGAAAATTTGTTTGATGATATGCTAGTAGATCAGAGACCTTACTAATTATCGGAGTCTTTAATATTGACCTATTAAAGGATTCATATTATGAAAATAGGCTGAGAACTTTAATTAAAAATAATGGACTAAATCAGATTATTGACCAACCTACAAGAATCACTAAGGACAGTGCTACACTCATAGATCTTCTTGTATCTAATGAAAACACCACTGATGCCCAGGTACACCATGTTCCAAAAATAACCGATCACTCAATAATAACTGTAAATGCAAAAGTGAAAGAAAAATATGAAGAATATACAATACAACACAGAGACATGAGCAACTTCAATGAAATGCAATTTCAATTAGATGTAATGGATCAACCATGGAATCCGGACTGTACAAACACCAATCAACTAGCAGAAACATTAGTTAAAACCATAATGGACACACTAAACAGGCATGCTCCAACTGTTAAAAAACCATTAAATGTCAATGGAGTTGCAAGGGACCCCAGAAATAGCCTTGGAAATTGAAGAAAGGGACAGATTATATAAAAGAGCAATCTTTACACAAGAAGAAAGTGATATGAATAGGTATAGACAACAAAGAAATGGAATTGTTAGTTTGATCAGGAACCACAAGAGAAATTATTATCAAGAAAAATAGATGATATGAAAAACAACTCAACAGAAATGTGGAAAACTTCATGCAAATGAAAACAAATTGCAGAAAAATTCAATATTTACTTTATTAACAGCATACAACAAATTATTACATTAACAAATTTAACCCAAATTGAAACTGATTTATGCCACATTAATTTACATCAATGCAAGTTTGAAAAATTTTTACCAAAAGAGTTTTTGGAGTTAAAAAATTATAAACAATTTACCTAATAAGAATAGTAGTGTCGATCGTATTATAGTAAAGATTCTTAAATTAGCTTTCAATGTAATAGGACAGAGATTTTTGCATCTAATTCAAATGAGTCTAGAAAGTGGATCCTTCCCAGAAACCTTGAAGACATCCCATATTATCCCCATTGAGAAAATAACCAACACTAACAAATGTGAAGAATACAGACCGATCAACAGGGTGCCAACTTATGAAAAATTATTAGAGACCGTCGTAAATATCCAGTTTCGTGACTACATTGAAGTGAACAAACTGTTAACACCTTTTCAATCAGGGTTTCGAAAAAATAATTCATGTGAAAGTGCAATACAATCAGTTCTTTTGAAATGGAAAAATGCTATTTACAAGAAGAATGTGATAGGTGTAGTTTTTCTAGACTTTAGACGTGCTTTTGAGACTATTAATAGAGATCTATTATTATTGAAATTAAAAAGATATGGGTTCGGCCCAATAGTTATAAAATGGTTTAGTGAATATCTCAAAAACAGATTTCAAAAAACTAGATACTTTAATAGTACATCTTCAGCTACCTACCTTTGGCGTTCCACAAGGAACTGTATTAGGCCCTGATTTATTTGTACTATACATAAATGATATTGTTAATGTAATTAAAAAATGTAACATTCAATTATTTGCAGACGACACTTTAATATATTTTATAGGAGATGATGTTGAAAAAGTAATAAATATCATCAATGATGAATTAGTAAATGTATATAACTGGTTAGGTAAAAATAGTCTTTCTTTAAATGTAACTAAAACAAAATTCATGATAATAAAAAATAAGTTTAACGAAATTGATACATCTAGTCATGTGGGAATACAAATTAATAGTCAAAAAATAGAACAAGTTTATGAGTGGAAGTACTTAGGCGTAATAATAGATTGTCACTTAACATTTTCTAGTCATTCAAACTATGTTATGAGTAAAGCAAAAAAAGTAAATTTCATGGGTAGAATAAGCCAAAATCTTAGCAAGTGGTCTAAATTATTACTATATAAAACAATAATACTTCCCCATTTTAATTATTGTGCTAGTATACTTTACCTCCTAAATAATACTGAAATTAACAATCTTCAAAAAAAACAAAATTGTGCGTTAAGAATAATATTAAAATGTAGTAGGTATACTAGAATAAGAAGAATGTTGCAAATTACATCTTTGTTAAGTGTTAAGCAAAATATATTTTGTAATACGATGATAATAATATTTAAAATAAAAAACCGAATATATCCAGAGCACATTTTAAATGAATTACTATTCGTAGAAGATGTTCATGATCATAATACTAGAAGTAGAAATAATTTTTATGTTCATACAGTAACAACAAATATAGGACAAAATAATCTGTTTCATAAAGGTTTAGTTTAATATAATTCACTTCCAGCTAATGTAAAAAACTGTACATCTTTAACATTATTTAAGAAACAGTGTAATATTTAAGAAATTATAATGTATTGTATGGAATTTATCTAGTTATATGCTATAAATAAAGTATATTATTATTATTAATAAATATTAAAACCTTCAATTTTTCAAAGCCAGGGAATTAGTTACAAATGTGGAAAGAACTTGCATACGAGCTGATGTAATTCTTACGTCACTTTTCTCCATCAAATATTAAATGCGAGCTATTATAACCAAACGTTTATAAAACAAAGCTTAACATATGCGTCATGGCAATGTTGCCAGATCCAGGGCTTAGGAAGTCTGTAGAACATAGCGGGTTTGATAGCGTCTTGTATAAAAATATACGATATACACTTGAGAAAGGCGCGACGCCCCCTATAGTTCATTGTGATGAACTACGATTGTATAAAACTTTTTACAGACCCTACTTTTCCAAACCCAAATTGTATATTTTTTTATTGCAGTTTTAGATAAAGTTTATCCTGTAGACCTCGAAAACATAAGAGAACGTTGCCAGACCCAAGCCCGGGTCTGAGAGCGTCGAAAATGGTCCGACAAGTCGGTAGAATATAGCGAAACGGGTATGTATAAGCGGTTAAACAAATATATATATATATATATATATATATATATATATATATATATATATATATATATATATATATATATATATATATATATATATATATATATATATATATTGATGCCTGTTAAGCTGTCACCTCCGTCATACAGAGGAGACGACCTGACGTCCGGGTATTCCCATGCATATATTGCTAAAAATTTGGTATATTTGTGATGAGGGGAACCTCTAGAATCCGAATCTCAAGAAAGGGGGAAATTATTTCCCTTGTTTTATTTTGTGATATATAGATTATACAGAAGATACGAACCGACCTCCAAAATGTATATATAAGAAGATACTTATAGTTCGCTGTTACCTCCAGCAGCGCTGCCAAGTCGTCGGAAGTCAGAACATACTAGCGTTATGCACAGTTATATATACAGAGCATTGACTCCACATTCCATAGACGTACATTTCATAAAAAGGATCCCTTGTGGGTCTCGAAATTTTATGGTGGTTTAATTGCTCGCCGGAGGCATTTTAGTGGCGAAATAACAAAAGAATACAAGCGGGCATTCTCGGTTTACTTATTTTTTATTTTTTGAGTTATATTAAATTGGCGTTTTTGTATTTCTTACTTAAGAAATGATTTTCTTATAAATTATTATTAGAGACTTATTATTAAAAAACAAAGGGAACTTATTAAATCCTTTAAATATAATATTGTTGAAGAACTAATTATCAATTCCTGTAAGTAGAAGTGCGATGAATTAAAAATAATTTAAAACCGGGATAATGCCCAGTAACTATATCACATTTTGTTTCGATTATCAAGTAACAATAAACTGTACTTGTGTCATCTCTTACTAAATTATTCTTTAAATATAACAGGATTAATATAAAAGTATTTATAATGTCAACTCACGCAAAACCTTTTTGCAAAACCTGTAAAACTAATATTTAAATCTGTAAAAATTTATTTGCTACTGTCATAAAAAGTCAATAACAAAGCAGCCTACCAATATTGTGTATAGTTACGATAGTATAGTAAATATTTTGAAATTTAGTTTTATTAGACGTCCAGTAGTTATGTATAACGTAATATTTGTATAAATATGTTATTGAGTTTCTTATAATCTAATAACGTTTCTTTTAATCTTGGAAATAAGGGTTTAATTTGAATATGCTTTTATCCTGTTTCTATTTCGATTGAAAAAGTTAGATAGTCTTTTGATTTTTACTAAACTCACGATAGGAGTGTAATATAGACAAATGCAATAATGTGTTTTTTTACAACAAATATTCGTTAAGTTACCGAAGTCACACACTTAGCATGTAGGTACTATTGAGTGCCTACTGAGTTCAGCAATATGTGGTATTTAAAATTAGTATTTTTTGAATTATGGAGGACCAAATGTGACCAAACTTTTCACGAAAATAATACTTAGTCTTTCAAGTCTAATGATTATTTTCGTGAAAGGAACTTAGATTAGGTTTTTAAAAATTGTCTCAGACTTAGACAGAGTTTAGTGAGGCGAGAATTAATAGCAGGGTGTTGGTTAACCCTTGAGCGACAATAATCAAACAGCCGAGACTCGAGAAATAAAAATTGCTTGAAACTTGGGTGAAATGAGAGAACCGAGTACTGGTAAGTAAACGTCAATTTACGCTTGAGTAGAAATTAGAGAACCAAGATTCTATATTTGAAAGACTAGACTTGGATCAATGTCGTGAGAAAACGACTGTCCAGTATTCAGCCACGCCTGGGCCTTATTTAAAGATCTTTGTTTTAACATTACCATTTGTCATTAAAGTTGACCTTTTTCTTTTAATAGAAAATTGTACGTATTGCTAGGCAAAACTTCTAATCCTACTAATTGAGAGGTACTTTTAGATCTAGTAGAAAAAAATAGTATGTATTTTTCGGATTTAAAGTGGCTTTGTTTGTCTCGCAATTTCTGCGGTTGCTTACGGTTACTACGCTGTACTACGACCGATAAATAATTCCGCCAGCTTAATAATCTGTCATTTTATCGTGTGAACAACTCTGCTATAGGGCAAGTACAAATATTTTACGTAATGGGGCCCGATTCCTATAAGCAATCTTGAATGACTTTAGGAGAGTTGGTTTTTCCTAGCTGAGATGTGCAAACGGGTTTTTCAAATCGACTATGTTTTTCAATAACCTTAATTGCCATCATAATCCACTCTCTAATCCAGGATTAGAAGGTAAAGTGTTGAAGATTTTTAAAAGTAAATCAATGTTGTCAGTACGCGATACTGCGAAAAAAGCAGAAACATCAATAGGAATGATTCAAAAACCTAAAAGGAACGAAAAACAATCTGTAGCTGTAAGAAAACAGACAAGAAAACTGTACAACATCTTAACAAGGAAAAACCAGTGCGTTATAATGGACGATAAGACGTACTGCAAATTTGATTATAAAACTTTGCCAATGCCCGAATTTACACTACTGAGAAAATGCTTGTGAGCAAAAAGGACAAGTCGATTTTTGTGGGAAAATATGGGAGAAAGGTCTTAGTATGGCAAGCTATATGCAAATGCGGCATGAAATCTAGCCCCTTATTTACTCAAGAAAATTTTAATGTAAATTTATATCGAAAAGTATGTTTTCAGAAAGACTGGCGTTAATGATTAAAAAGCATACAGCGCCTACTTTATTTTGGCCGGATCTAGCTGCATGCCACTATGCATAATATTTCTTCTTTCCTTTTACTATAGATGTCCTCTTTCCCAAACCATTGGCAGAGTAGATCACTTTATGTTGACCCAGGGCTGGTTTCCAATTCCGGTTGACTTTCTTCCTTTTGCATGGATTTCCCATATAATTTCATCCAACTTGATTTTGGTAACTCACTTTTGTTTATTAATTGCGGGTACAATTTCCCTTTTTCGTAGAATACTTATAGTTGTTTTTGTGTTTAATTAAATAAAACACCCGTTTATGGTTTTAACGTAGATTTATTATCTTGCTTAACTTTAGCAAGTAATTTATCTTAAAGGTGGTTCTTTATAATCATATACACTTTTACAATTTATACTTTTTACACTTTCGCCGTATTCAAATCACCAACTAACTTAACTTGTCTATATTAAGACTAAACTATTTACAATTTTATAATATTATTTTTATCTTACACGACTTTACTCTGTCGCTTTATATTGGTAAGTGTCTATTTACATATTTACTATATTCTCTTACACGACTTTACTGCGTCGCTTTATGTCAGGAAGTGGCTAAAATTATTATTTTCTAAGCTTATATACTATTGACTATTTACATAATTATATTACACAATCTGACGTCACCTTACGAACTAATACAAACTGTACACTCATATAATACATAATAGCAGATTAATATTCTTTATAAAAGTGACACATCTATTACAGATTAATTACACAATACTTTTACGCAATAATAACGATCTATTTACATTAACAAAAACCTTAAAGAATCACATAACCCGTCGATATACACATTTGAAATTGTACATAAATGAATTAGATAATAACAATAACTTGCAAACAACTGGATGTTACGTACACTTAAGTAATCGGCGAGTAAGCTGTTTGATAATAAATAAAGAAACATGTATTATTTAACCTTATTAAAAAGTATACACATTGATTTCAAAATCAATGACACACCATTAAATAACTTAAAATTATTTTTAACTGGAAAAGTTGATAAAAATATTTCAAAAGTGTTAGTATTTAGCAAAGATTTTAGATTTTTACAAAATTTTCAAAATTTTCCAAAATTTTGAAACTACCATCCACAGCATTTATCCCCTCCTGTTTCAAATAAAATTGTAAAATGCAATTTTACTTTTAAACACAATAAATGTTAAACTAGTTTTATTTTTAAACACCAATATATTTTTTTTTAGTTTCATATTTTATCCCCAATAAATTTCCCTTGTCTAATCTATGTATCCTAATAAGCTATCTACAATATTTACAATAATAATTACATATTTTAGTCCTCATCTCAATCCTACTCATCTAATTAGTTCATAATCATTAACTTTCCTAATTCATTTTATTAATAAATGTACTCTTAACAAATTTACTAATCTTTTCCTCATCAATATAAAATTTCAATCATAATTTCCATTTTATCTAGACAATCCTACTTTTATTTTTATTTTCAATAGAAGATTTATACTAATCATAATCAATCAATCTATATTCACCTTCATAATCTCTTACTTTATCATCTTTCCATAATTTTTAAATTTTTCTAAAATCATTATTCAATACACCTTTATATCCTATCATTATTTTCTGCTTTCCTTCGTAATTTTATTTTAATATCATTTTCTAATCCCCATTTTCCCCTATTTTCATAAACATTTTATTTTTCATCTAAACTTTAATTTTCAATTTATTCATACACTTTCCCTCTTTCATTTTTAATAACATAATACATAAGTCCTAATTGAGTATAAAATTCCATAAGCCTGTTTATTATATAAAGTCAAATGAGGTATTAAGTCTGAATCATTTTAAATTACGTCATATCTGGGTTTCTTGTCACAAATGGTTATGTAAATTCTAATTAAAATAATATTCTACAAAGATCTTTATTTCTTTCTTCTGCTTTTATAGTTTGTTAGATGAAAATTACTAATTGGAAAAATTTGTCTTTTTCAGGGTTTATTTACAATGCTAATATTTTTCCTATAATCTTTATGAAACTTTCTATTTTTATCTTCTGCCTTTAAATTATTGATCATAATTTTATTCCTTTTGCTTTTCTTTTCTCTGCATTTTACCTTTACTTTCTTGTTCCTAACCATTCGCAGAGTCACCTTATCTTTTCTACTATAATCTAACTTTTTAATTATTTCTTCCTTTAAAATTTCATCTTCTTTAACATCAGTATGTTTAACGACAACAGCCTCCTTCTTATATTTTTCACTACATTCTAATTTCTCAATTACTATTTCCTTCTCTAGAATTTCCTTATCGTTATTATTTACTACATCTATTTTTCCTAATTTTATTGAATTTATTATTAGTCTTTTGTCTTTCGGTTCCGTACCACCACCCTTAGGAAAATGAAAATATACTTGTGGTTGTATCTGATTGTGGTGAGTAGTGGTACAAGCAATTAAAAATTTTCTTCATCGTGTTGCGATTGCTTTTCCTTAAAACTTACAAATTTTTCCTTTGTAGGACTATATAAATGACTAGGTATGTTACGTGATACCTCTCGCTCCGTATTATATTTACTACAGTTACCCTCCTTACTATTCCTACCGTATCTATCATCCCTTCCGTGCTCCTGCTCTATTTTATCATGTTTCTCATATTTTCTATATTCATCCCGTTCATCAAATCTATTATCACTCACTGGATTTCTAAAATTTCCCCGATAATTATCCCTATTTCTATATGAAAAACTAGAATTAGATTGCATAAAATTCACATTTCTTGGACCAGGTCTTGTTGAATCTCTTTTAAGACTATCTAGTACGTCAAAGTTTTTTAATATTTGCAAAAATCGTTCAAACTCTTTTATATCGTCCGTATAGACCTTCTCGAGTATAGGTCTCTCAAAATGTTTAGCTAATTGTTTGATTACAACAGCCTCTTCTATCTGATTGTCTAATTGATTAATCATAAAAATTTTATTCAAGGCATAGTTTTCCCTTGTAGTCCCTTGAAGAGGGTTAAACCTTCCAAATGTTAAGTTTTCTACCACTTTTTCTTGTTCCGAGAGACCCCAATACTGTGTCAAAAATAATCTTTCGAAATCTTCAAAATTAAAGATTTTGTTTTCATTTATTGAAAACCATTTTTCTGCTTCTCCTTTCATCAATCCACGAATAATTGATAATTCGTAATCAAAATTATATGATTGTTTAAGACTTATCTTCACATTACCCAAATAAGATTTTATATTCTTTATAAAGGTCTTGGGATGCATTCTCTTATCCCCATAAAATTTGGTAATATTTTGTTCACTCAAAGATGGTAACAAAATAGGTGCGAATGAAGGTTGTCCTAAACTTGATTCAGTATGGATACTTTTTAATTCATTAACCTGAACAGTAATTTGTTTTAAATCCTCTTATATACATTCGGATCTTTGAATACAATTTCCTTGAACTTCGCTTATCTTTTTTTAAAATATATTAAATGAGTATCTTGAATTCCTTTTACTTTTGTTATTTCTTGTGAAAAGGATTCATGTTTTTGTTCTAATTCTGTAAATTTCTTTTCATTACCTATCTTCAATGCTTCTACTTTACGATTCACTTCTTTTGTAATCGTCTCAATATAATCTTTTAATTCTTGTTTTATTTCCTTTATATCATTTTTAATTTCTTGTTTCATTGTTTCTGATTGAATTCTCATTTCTTTTTTCATTTCTAAAGATTGTTTGTCTAATTTAGTATTCATTTCTTTCATTTCTGCTGATTGTTTGTCAAATTTTGTATTCAATTCTACAGATTGTTTCGAATCTAGCATCGAATTTAGCATTCATATCCTGCACAAGTGCTATAAGTTGTGATAGTTCAGATCCAGCTATGTTGCCTTCTTCACCGTTCCCCTCCATCACTGAACTGGTTGAAGCTTTCTGCTTCTCAGACGCAACTAATTCTTTATCTGTATACTTCTTTTTCAATACTAAATTACTTTCCGCGGCAGAATATATATTTTTAACTGACGTCATACCTTAACCACTAAAAATCTTTTCTATTTCTTTTAATTATGCTATTATAATCTAAACAAGCTAATATAATCCTAATCAGCCAATTAAATTACTATAAGCAAAATAACCTACAAAAGCTAAATAATCTCAAAACCAAATAATCTATTAAAAGCTACTGTAAGCCTAATATTTATCAATGATTATATAACCCACAAAAGGCTATATCTACCACAAATAGCCCCACGTTGGGCGCCATATTATAAATGCAGTGATAACTCATTTAGAAAAAATATAGTATTTTGCCCCACATTAACAAATGCCCCGCGTTGACAGAGACATAAATAAATGCAGTGATATTGGTTAATTAAAAATAAAAATTTATTTTTAAAAATTTTATTATATATTTTGAAACTGTGAATAATTGCCGTTCGATCGTAGATAATTACTTTATAATTAAATTGATTTTTTAAAATGACTGTGAACTTTGGAAATGCTTTTCAACTTCCCTCTTTATAAATTCTAATATGATTTGAAAATACCTTTTAATAGATTTAATAATGCAATGGTTATATAAAATTAATGTTACGTTAGTTCTTGACTAACTCAAGTTTACGTAAGAGAGTTGGGCGCCAGTTAAATAACTTAAAATAACAGAATTAAATATTTAATAAAGACTCATCTCAGGGTGAATGTGGATTCTTGTGGTATTAAAAAAAATATACAAATTGAAATTTAAAATCACTTTTAAAAATTGAAATCTTAATTAATTTTTAACTATTTCTAAAATTGTTCAAATCACTTTACTACACTTCACAAACGATAGTCTTTTCTTCAGCAAATGCCAATACAAAAAGGAAATAACTTCCTACCTTTTTATAATATTTCTTCTTTCCTTTTACTATAGATGTCCTCTTTCCCAAACCATTGGCAGAGTAGATCACTTTATGTTGACCCAGGGCTGGTTTCCAATTCCGGTTGACTTTCTTCCTTTTGCATGGATTTCCCATATAATTTCATCCAACTTGATTTTGGTAACTCACTTTTGTTTATTAATTGCGGGTACAATTTCCCTTTTTCGTAGAATACTTATAGTTGTTTTTGTATTTAATTAAATAAAACACCCGTTTATGGTTTTAACGTAGATTTATTATCTTGCTTAACTTTAGCAAGTAATTTATCTTAAAGGTGGTTCTTTATAATCATATACACTTTTACAATTTATACTTTTTACACTTTCGCCGTATTCAAATCACCAACTAACTTAACTTGTCTATATTAAGACTAAACTATTTACAATTTTATATTATTTTTATCTTACACGACTTTACTCTGTCGCTTTATATTGGTAAGTGTCTATTTACATATTTACTATATTCTCTTACACGACTTTACTGCGTCGCTTTATGTCAGGAAGTGGCTAAAATTATTATTTTCTAAGCTTATATACTATTGACTATTTACATAATTATATTACACAATCTGACGTCACCTTACGAACTAATACAATAATTTATAATAATTTATAATTGTTAGGGATTTTTATATTGTCAATGAATTTTTTGAATGTAAAAGAATCTCGGACATAATAATCATTTTTACCTGTAATTTTAGATAAACATTTTGATAAATGTTTAGCTAATTTATAGAATGGCGATTGAATACATGAAACGATCGGCCTTAATGGTATGTTTGGTTTATGTAGTTTAGGTAGCCCATAGATTTTTGGTGCTACTGCATTATGTATTGATAGTTTTTTGGCGTCTGTTTCATTTATTAAATTTTTGTTTAGTAATTTTTTAATGAAGTTATTATTTTTATTTTGATAGGTTTTTGTTAAATCGTTTTTTAATTTTTTATAAGTGTTATTGTCATTTAGAAGTTCAAGCATTTTTTTTGTCATAATCGTTTGAGTCCATTATTACAGTTTTATTACTTTTGTCAGGTTGAAGAATCTTAATTTGTGGATTTTCTTTTATAAATTGTTTAGTTTTATTTAATTTCTTTTGAATCTTATTTTGTATTTTGTTAATTTTTATCTTTTTATGTCTAAGTTTTAATTTGTGGTTAGTAATGACATTTACAACTTCAGCCCTAATAGTATCTTTTATGTCGTTTGGTTTGTCAAAAATACAATTTTCTATACTTGCAATGTATTCGTCGTACGGTAATTTTTTTTCATTACTAATAGGTAAAGAAAAATTTTTTCCTAAAGCTAATATTTCAGTAACATCTTTTGGAATTTGAGTGTTAGAGATATTATCTAACCAATTAGTTGTATCGATTTTGGGATCATTTTGTGGTACATGTGATATTAAGTTGGAAAATTTATTTTGGTTTTTAGTTTTAATATAATTGAAAATCTTTTCATATTTTAATTTTTCAAAATTTAAGAAATCATTGACAATATTTTCTGGTAATATTTCATTGATCTCTCTTATTTTGTTATGTATAAGAGTATTTAATTTATTTATATTTTTGGTTGACTCAGTTATGGTTAAGTTTAAAATTTTGTGTTTTGTATTATTTATGATATTAGTAAATTTATTTTCAAGGTATGTACTTGTAAATGTTATATGAGATACATTAAACTTTAAAAACACTGGTATAACGTTTGTGTTTTTACATCTTAAAAGAAAAATTCTTCTATTTTTCTGTTTTGCCAGTTTCCTGTAGGATGTGGATATTATTTTTAACTTTCTTGCTGGTATATTACCATATGTTGCTTTTATTTCCGTAAAAAATGTCATTTTTGACTGGAGTACAGTACAAGCTACCAAACGTCAATTAAAATATGAAAGTTATTAGACAAGATATGTACAAGTAAACATTATTTTATCTATACACATATATACAAGGAATTTTAATGTAAGATATTGTATTAAGGAAGTATAACCTTCTTTTTGTAATATTACTATATTTTGCAGGATAATGTTAATGTAGTAATCTTGAAAAAGCTTAAAATATAAGAGCGAAACGTTGAATATTTAACTTTTAATAATTATAAACCTATATACCCAAGAATCCAACAAATAAAAGTATATATATATATATATATATATATATATATATATATATATATATATATATATATATATATATATATATATATATATATATATATATATATATATATATATATATATATGTTACATTTTAAGTTTCCGCGGATATTATATGATACTTCACTACTTTTCCGGGTTTCACTCCGCGTATTCACTATTCGGCTCCTAGAGGAACCAGACAATGGTTGACGACGTTTCGGCAAGATCACACTTGCCATCTTCAGGTCACTTCTAACTTCCTTCTGCTTCGCGTGGTTACACGATGTAGTCTACATCGTGTAACCACGCGGACTACGTCAAATACGAAATTTTGGTAATTTCCAAAATTACCAAAATTTCGACACTAAAATCCACAGCAATATATATATATATATATATATATATATATATATATATATATATATATATATATATATATACATTTTGGTTATGTGAAAACATTTCTAAACTCATCAAATCAGTATAGTAAGGTTCAAGAATCAATTATGGACTTTAACCGTGTTGATTATAACCATCAACGTCCAATAATTCAAATTAATAGTTTTGGTAGTGACTTACCATCCCAATATGTACATAGGTGACTTATAATTTATTTTTATAAGTATTATAATATAAACAAAAGAAATTTAATAATTTTAATTACGATTCGGTATGAATTCAACAATATTCGTATAATTTTGAAGAGGTATGTGTAAAATTTTCCATATACCTCGAACTTCCCAGTCCACCCAGCTAATTTTTTTTTAAGTGTCAATTGTCATCCCGGCTCTATAAGCCAGCCGCTGAAGTTGCTGCGTGTGTGGTGCTATGAGGCTATGACTTTTAATTTGTGTGGTATCTATTCAGCTACAATGTATTACATTTTTTTAATCTAGCAACTTATAGACAGCGTTGGTGCTCTATGAAAGGGTTTACGGTATGTCAAATTTAAATAGTCTTCCTTATTTCTAATTGGCTGAGTTACATCCAAGTATCTAAGCAATTTTTTTGTTTCTCTTTATGCACAATGTTTTTTACACCGAGTTTAGAAATTGTTTGTATTCGTTGCCCTGATGCTAATAATAACAGTATTACGAGCTTTTTTTTACTAATTTTTCCAATGACAATGATTCCAAGGGATGCCATTTCCTAATATAATTCAGAACTTTTAAAGGACCCCAGGTAACATTATATCTAAGAAAACTGGGTTTTGTCCGGAACGCCCCTTTTAAAAATCTTTTTAGTAATAATTTATCAGTATTGGATATTGCGGTGTAAAAGTAAAATAAAATATGTCCACCGTTCCAAATATAAACATAAATCATATACGGTGGATTAAAATGAGAATACACCACAGATATTTTTCTTTATTCCTCTCAGCTAGCTCAGGTTTATTCAGTAAAGCATAAGTTATTTGAATTACGAGACTCTTATTAATTCTTATGCCTAGAAAGGAAGAAAAACTTATGTTGTGAACTCTAAAGCTCCTGCAGGCTGGACAACTGCTGCTAAACTCTGTATTTAAAAGAAAAGAACACTGGATACTTGTATTAGCATCAATTAAACACATATTTAAAATTGAAAACACATAAACTTTATTTAACGAATAAAAATAAAAATCCGAATGGAAAGTCAAAGTAAAAAAAAATGTTATTCAAAATAATACAATTGATAATTGAGAAATAAATTCTCAGGTTTGCTCAAACGTTAGAAATAGTTGTAGTGACCTGACATAGGGCCAGTACGGTCATTCGTTTGAACAAACCAACACAAATAAAATTTATTTATAAACAAAACAACTATTTGTCAAATAAAAATAAATTTTATATAAAAGAAATTTAATTGTTTTATTTAATTGAAATCAAATAAATTCTCAAATGAATCTAGTAAACTAAACCAAATAAATTTATATCATTAAGGATGAACTTTATAAATTAATTATTATTCATGAAATTAACAAAAACCATTTATTTTGACCAACCTGGTACGTTATAAAATAGTTCCTTTTATATAAAAATCCTTTAGTGGTAACACTGTGACAGAACCTGTCAGCTGATTTCTTGTTTATAATATCGATACGTAGATCGATGAAGAGAAATAAATTCAATCAGAATTTATTTGAACAATCACGTTCACTTTATATAATTGCTGCACAACACTAATATCTTCTCTTAATCCTTGAAATTATTCAGGTATCACTATATTTTATTTTAAACTTTATTAATACTATGCACTATATTTTATTTTAAACTTTATTAATACTATGACATTTACGTCAAATACATATGGTTAAATATCTATCCTCAAATTAATTACAGATTTTATCCGGAGCCGGGCATAGATTCTGCCTTGTACGTTTTGTCGACTGCTTTTGTTACAATTTGCCCCAGCTTATATAGTTTACGCCAAAACAAAAGAAAACTATGACATTTTTTTAAAACAAAGAAACATCGAGTAAGCTTGGTGACGTCATTAATCCCGCACAGCTGTTATTTATTGTCACTAATCCTAATTCTATTATTACAGGATTGTAGCCCTTAAAACAAGGATCAAAAAAGTATCATACATTCATTGTCCCAAATTGTGTCATAACAAAGATATTAAAGAAAAGCGATTGACAATGTACCAAACTCGTTACGATCTAAATACATATGAAATTCAACTAATCAAGGTTCATCCTTTACAAACTAATTACAAGAATACACAATACAAATAATAGAAATAACTTCTCCACAGGAGCATCTTTACAATTTACTACAAACATAATTTTTACAGTACGAACTGCAATGAATAAACCAAGTAATGCATTTACAAGTTCCAGCTTAAATATTAAGTCAACATTAATCAATTTATGCTCAAAATGTCCAGCATACAGTACTCTAAGCACTTACATCAAAACAATGGTGAGGAAAAACAGGAAAAGAGTCTATAAGAGTCATATTAACACGAACAACAGGATTAAAAACCTTCATTAATTAAAGTGATCAGAAATCTTATAATCAAATTCAAAAATTAATTGTATTCTATAAGTCATAATAAGATTGACCTAATTTATTTATTTTCAGTTGATTAACAACATGAACTTGAGCTGATCTCCTGGAATATAGAAAAATTTACCTAACGTTAAACATCGTAATCTGTAACTTTGAATATGGAAATTACTTCTTCCTAACAAGTGAGGAAA
Organism: Agrypnus murinus; assembly: GCA_929113105.1. NCBI lineage: Eukaryota > Metazoa > Arthropoda > Insecta > Coleoptera > Elateridae > Agrypnus > Agrypnus murinus. The sequence continues at coordinate 51,467,047 of OV816023.1, forward strand.
CCGTCCCAAAGTGTAACTTGGGTTGCATAAACATATTTGTAATCAAGCAAACTAACTGAATGATATCCTTTTTTAAAAATGAAACCTTTCTATTATTATGCATAAGAAAGCTAGGTTATGTTTGCATGAAATTTTTATTCTTAATTTTAATTTAAATATAAATGAACCTAACTGTGGTCCTATATATAGCCTTTATATTAATTATGTCTATAACATAGCATGTCCCTCTTTTGATTTAAATCTGATATATAAAATGTTTGTTTTGACGTTTCCGTTCCGTTTTCAATACGGTGATTTGATAACACCGCAATATATTTAAAATTAGGATAAAGGTGACTTATGCGCATTAAGAGTTGCGTAGAAAATATTTTGTACAAATAACTCTCTTAAAAACGATATAAGAATACCAACATTTACTGAGTAAAGATCTATTTTATTTATTTGACAATAGTACCACCACTTTTGAAGAGTACTGCAGTACTGCTTTAAGGTCGACTCACTTAGTGATCTCATCATAATTGGAATAGCTGCCTGTGGAATTCCTTTTTTCAGAAAGGATCCACTGATAATTTGCATACCGTTAGGGGTATGCTCCTCCACATCGCATGCTTGATTCTAAACGGAGATAAAAGTAATTCTTGATTAACTTGAGATATTTTAGGTTTTGTCAAACAAAGTCTCAAGAATAATGATAACCAAGGTTGATTTGGCCAATAAGGAACCACTAAAATCCCCTGCGATTTGTTTTCAATTACTTCCTTTAATACGCGGCCTACTATGAGAATGTGGGGGGACGCATAGAATTTTAGCGACTTATCCTAATTTATTGTAAAGGCGTCTGAAGTTAGTGCCCCTTGATCTCTGAACCAAGAAATGTATCACACTTAGTATTTATTTTTGAAGCAAAAAGATCGCTACTAGGTTCTCCAAAAATGTTTACCATGTCCAAATATACTTCTTTATTTAAAGCATATTCAGTCTCTATATATAACATGCTAGATTGCTCATCTGGAAGTAAATGAGCTTCCGCATAATATTTGCGGTTGGTTGACATCGTGTGAAAAGTATCACATAGAATTTTTAAGCAGTAAATTTTCTTTTACGTTGATTGTCTTCTCGCTTTCTGCTGTATCTCTTTTTAAGACTTGATCGATTATACCTGCCATTGCTGCAAGAGCCACCTCATATGCTTTTGAATGGTGGCTACATACTTACTTGTCTTCTTTCTTACTGGAGTCGTCTAAGGAAGCTCCCAATTCGGGAATTAACCGTGGAGCACGTAGTCCAGAAATAAGTGCATTATTATTTTATACGTACTTTTCTAAAAACGTCGGTCAAAATTACTAAAAATTTTGACTTCTCTAATCAAAAAATCTTATTAAGATTTTTTGTTCCAAATGCCATAAGAAATGCGCTGGTCAAGTTTGGTGCAGGGGCTATGAGGCACCCTGTATATCGGCTTTAACGATTTTAGCCATCGCTATTTGTTTAGGTTTAACGGCTTTACCTAACAATAGCTTGTTCTCCGAGTACTTATTTTTACTTACTTTTCTAAAAACGTCGGTCAAAATTACTAAAAATCTTGACTTTCTCTAATCAAAAAATCTTATTAAGATTTTTTGTTCCAAATACCATAAAAAATACACTGGTCAAGTCTGGTGCAGGGGCTATGAGGCACCCTGTATATCGGCTTTAACGATTTTAGCCATCGCTATTTGTTTAGGTTTAACGGTTTTACCTAACAATAGCTTGTTGTCCGAGCACTTATTTGTACTCGTAGGACTGGCAGCCCGACGACGTTGTTTTCTGTCCAGTTTCTCCAAATCCTGTAATAATTTACGCCTTTTCCTATCCAATTTTCCACTTTCACTACTATTTCTTCTTCTTTTCGGCATATTAACGGAGTGTAAACACGCGGATGTTAACTCGACAAAGCACAACAGTAATGATTAATACGATGAGTTCGACAGGGAACGATAAGAAATTAGTTATGCAAGCAAAATATAAATTTTTGTGGTTAAGAAATTTCAGCTTTAAAAATGTGCTCGACAAAGACACGATGGTGTGACTCCATGTGTTATCTAATTGGACGAGTATAGCGAAATATAATTGCGTGCATATTACTGCATAGTAACTAATAAATAATAGAAACAACTGAATAGTATTAAATATTACATAGAAATATTACTGCATAGTACTAATAAATGACAGAAATAACATTTAAAAATACAACTGTTAGATATAACTAAATAATTAAATAATGCAAGTAAACACAGATGATTTTAACAAGGAATACAAAAAAATAGGTAGTAATACGTTATATGTGATAAGTTAAATATATAATAGTTGCAAAGAGATTATAAATTCAAAATATTATTAAATTACTTATATAAGAAAAATAGAAATGATTAAATAAAGAATAAATGATTATATCAGATATGGTTATCAGTTTCTGAATTAGTTAAAAAGCACCGAAAAGAACTGTAGGTAGAACTGAACAAATCAATGCGTTGATCATATTTTTTAAAGGCGCTAATCATTGTTAGTACCGGGGAACTCAGATATGCGTTTGTTCTAGGACATGGATAATAGACGGTATTGCTATATCGAGTACGGGAATCCGGAATATTAAAGTTAAGTCTAGAGAGTAAGTACGGTGCAGCAACCATAAAATTTTCAATTTTAAATAAGAAGAGTAAGATAACCTGTTGCCGTCTCGTTTCCAGTGATGTCACTTGAAATCTAGCTAATAGAGATGGATAGTTTTCATTGCGATCATAATTGTGATCGAACTTATAAGCACAAAATCTGAGAAAACGTTTCTGCAGTTTTTCTATTTCCAAACTATGTAATACATAAAAAGGATTCCAGATAACTAAAGCATATTCTAATTTTGAACGAACTGTAGAATTAAAGAATATTAGTAATGTATCTAGTTTTGTAAAATATTTACAGTTACGTATAATAAAGCCCATTTGTTTAGAGGCAGCTGCGATAATCTTATCATAATGAATATTGAACCTAAAGAATGAGTTAATGAAACACCCAAGTCTGTAAATCTGTCAAGTCTGTCAAGATTAACCTCGCCCATAGAGTAATCGTACTGAAAAATATTATGTTTGCGCGATATCGTCATACAATAACACTTTTTTATATTAAAAAATAATTTATTTTTTATCGACCAGTTATAAATAGCTTCTAAATCCCTTTGCAACATACGGCAATCATCGAGAGAACTTATTCGACAGTATATTTTAAAGTCATCATCAAACAATAATCCCTCGGAGTGGCACAAGGGATTACATATATCATTGATAAAAATAATAAAGAGTAACGGACCTAAAATGCTAGCTTGTGGCACTCCAGAAGGTACTATAAAGGGTTTAGATGTATAGCCATTGCAGATTACAAAACTGACTCTGTGAGAAAGGTAAGACTCGAAGAGTCCAAAAGGATTGTTTGAAAATCTTAGATGATCAAGTTTATGTAATAATAATGAATGAGCGACAGTATCAAAGGCTTTGGAAAAGTCGGTAAACACTACATCAACTTGATATTGATTTTCCAAAGCCTCACTGACAAATTGTGAAAAAATACCTAGGTTGGTAACAGTTGACTTATTACTTACAAAACCGTGTTGTCTGGGTGAGATTAAATTTGTAACTTGAGGACGTAATCTATTGTTAACTACTTTTTCAAAAATCTTATAGAATACGCTGAGAAGAGCTATTGGGCGGTAATTAGTTACATCAGATCAGGAACCCTTTTTATGCACAGGCACTATACTGGCATTTTTCCATTTTGTGGGAAAACAATTACTACTTAAAATCAGATTAAAGATTTTCAAAAGTGGCGTCACTAAAAACTCGCGACATGGTTTAATTATGTAAACGGGAATACTATCAGGTCCCAAAGATTTTACATTATTCAGTTCTCCAATAGCACTAAGTATCTCCTCGGAGGATATTGAACCAATCACGATTGTATTATACATGTTACATGCATTAATGTTGCTAACATCTACATCGCTGGATGAAGAATTATCAGCTTCAGTAAAATTATTTTGAAAAAAGTCTGCAAAAGCTTGGGCTATATCTGAGCCATTGGAGAGTGAAATACCATGCATATCATGCGTGGGAATTGGATATCCAAATTCTCCGTTTAAGTTTTTAATGTATCTCCAAAATTCCTTAGGATGCTTGATAATTTTCCGTTCGGTATTTAAAAGGTATGAACTATGGGCAATTTTAATAAGTGTTTTGAGTTCAGTTCTCAGCAAACCAAACTGAATTTGATAAATAACTGAACCAGTTTTTTTAAACAATTTATGAAATTTATTTTTTTGTTTAATTTTATTAATAATAATTGAATCATACCAAGTAGGATATTTAAATAAGCGTTTACGTTTTCTAGGTATACAAGTATCAAATACGGAATAAATTGAATTGTAAAGTTTACTTACTGCAACATTATTGGAATTTAGTACACCCTCCCAATTGAAACTTTGAAAGAGTTGATAAAGTAAAACAAAATCAGCATTTTTAATGCAATATTTTAAGTCATCACTTACTGTTTCGTACGAAGTGGCGAGATACCTACATTGCAGATTAATGCCGGATGATGTGAATCCTCTTTTACCAACGGGTTGTCTTCACGATTAATTGTAAGTTCTAAATTAGACAAAACTAAATCCAACGGTCTTTCGTTGTTGTTTACTATAGCATTAAATTGTTTGAAATTGAAGGTATCAATTACACTGATTAATTTCCTGGTTGATGCACATAAATCCTGCAAATTAATATTAGTATTAAAGAAATGTTTAGAGTAGTCCCAATTGTTAAAATCTCCTAATAAAATACAGTTGTTATTGTAAAGAAAAGGTAAATTATAAATTTCATCAAAGATTTGTTCATGCCCACCCACAGTACCTTCCGTAATGTAAACAGCAAGTACGTATAAATATTGTAAATTCTTCAATTTAATTTTAACACATATGCCTTCGCAAACGTTGAAATTAGTAGGTACTAATTCAGCATGATAAGCAGATCTCACACTGATGATAACACCACCTCCAGACTTTTTGCCTGTGTGTATCATATTTCTATCTTTACGAAAAACTAAGAAGTTATTATTAAACAGTTCACGATTATAAACATTATCTTGTAACCACGACTTTGTTATCACAATTGCGTCGCAAGTTGATAAAGATACATTTCTTGAAAATTCTTCGAGTTTAGAGTTGAGCCCACGGGTATTTTGGTAAACGATCACAAAAGAGTTATTTACCGGAGGTTTAACACTAACGTTAAAATCAACTCACATCAGATTTTGAAGATCTTTTTCGCTGGTTATTTTAATAATAGTGTCATTAAAAGGTAGTAATAAATCGTGCATTAAATAAGTGATAAGAACTACAAAAAATTAATACCTACACAAAATACATTACCATATTTTAAACGGTGTCTTCAAACTATATATTCTATTTGGCTTATGCCAATGATACGTATTTCGGTAACAATGTTACCTTTTTTACGAATAATCAAAAAACCATATAATCTAAAAAATTCTATTTTGGTAATAAAAATAAATAATCTGGTTTTAATAAGCCTTTGTTATGTGGGAAGATTTTAGAAGACCAATCACAACCGTGCAAAGTGCACAAACATGTAGTTTAAAAATATATATAAATTTTTGTTAGCTGTTGGTGGTTTATTACTTTTTTTTGTTGTCATAGTATAGTGTGTAACGCGTGCAATTTCAATTTCACACTCGTGTGATTGCGGCATTGAATCATTTTACCGTTAAAATTGCGTTTGGGGCTGTGCTTTATTTAGCTGCGAATTAAAAGATTAAAAAGATCATACAGAAGCTAACCAGCCGTTTATTTTTATTCTGAAAGAATTTGAAGATGAAACAATTAAACAAAAAAGTACATATAAGTAATACAATATCGAATATTTAGATACCTACGATGTAAGAATCCAAGTAATTGTTTTAAAAAATAACAAATACATGTTAATAAGACTTTCTTTTAAATTCTCCTTTTGTATGGTTACGATTACACCTTTTTGGTTACTGTTTTCAAAGGTTTAGAACTTCCGGAATTTTAACCCATATTTATATAGATTCATACAGTGAAATAGGTGACAACAACGAAGCACAAACTCCCATAAAAAATACATTGGCTATCTTTCCTTTGCTGTAGTCCCAAAGTGAGACGACCAATAGAATTTATACTCGCATTCATAGTTTTTACGTAATTTCTCTGGCAATAAATTAAGAGATGTGAAGTAATGTGAGCCGCTTCCACGATGAGGTGTACAAGTATTCCCCCCCATTTTCCCATCATCGTATTCACTCATGATACATCTAGAATTTCAACAACGACAAAAGCAAATATTGAATTCTTAAAGACATTAGTAATAATGCGTTTACAATCAGTATAATTTCAGTCAATCTACTATTTAGTACTTACAGCTAAATAATCATACGTATGTACTCGTTTTCAAAAAGTATTTTTTTATAAACAATCACAATTCAGTTGTCAAGGTTATTAGCCCATTTGTAGCGAAATGTCAACATATTCTCGCATTATGTAGCAAATTATAAATGCTTTCAATGTTTCTATCGTAATTTAACAATAATAATAAATACTATTACATTAACAATTATACAGTAATGTAAAAAATTAATCAATTTTACGTTTTATTGAATAACAGTCTTTGTAACTTTATATAATGAGAAATAACCTAGTCATCTCAAGAGATCTACGTAGCTCAATGGTCAAGCTCCCGCTAGTAGACAGGCGATCCAGAGTTCCATTCAAAATATAATTTAATGTAAAACATTAATTAAACAAAATAAATTAACCTTTATCTAAATTTTATATTTCAAATATTTTATAATATTATAATTTATTGCAAATGCTGCCATCTATGGCGTTTTAATAAAACTGCTGATTGTTGAGAAACCTTTCCTCGCGATCTTTACCATTTAGTTTGGAGACTGTTTGCAATTGGTCATTTTCACGGTTACTAGATTAAAAGGACCTGAAAATATTCCTGCCGATGCCTTAACCAGAATCCACTTGATACAAGATTCCACTATAGATTATGAAGAAGTTACACAAGCACAACTCCATGATGAAGAACTTCTCTATCTGAAAACACAATCGAAGTTTCATTTTCTTCCTTTGAAAACAATGCAGAATCAAACTATATGGGTAGACATGAACCAGCAAGTTCCTCGCTTATATCTTCCACAGCCTTTTCGCTATTCCGTGTTTCAGAAACTGCATGGTCTGCACATTCTGGCTTTCGTGCTACTCGCAAACTTTTAAATTGAAGATTTCTGTGGCCTTCCATGAACACACAAATTAAACAGTGGGCCCTCTCGTGTGATAGTTGTCAACAACAAAAAGTTACAAAGCATACCAAGACCCCTTTACAACCATTTTCAGAACCAGATAGTCGCTTTCAACAAATTCATATGGACATCGTACATGTGCCCTCGATAGACTATTATAGGTATATTCTTACAATTATAGATAGGTTTAGCCGCTGGCCAGAGGCCATACCATTGAAGTCCATGACCTCGGAAGCTGTTATTGAAGTCTTTGTCAATACTTGGATTTCACGCTATGGAATTGCAGATGTTGTGACCACTGATAATGCACCAATTTTTCTGTCATCGACTTGGGCTGATTTTTGTACCACTATGGGGTTGAAACATATCAAATTTTCCTTATACCACCCACAGAGTCAAGGAATCATAGAACGATTTAACAAAACTCTAAAAGAAACAATAAAGACGACAGGGATCAATTCTTGGAAACATAATTTACCTTGGATTCTTTTGAGTTTGAGGTCAACAATTAAGTCAGGGATAGAATATTCCCCAGCAGATATTTTATACGGTACATCTTTACGGTTACCTTCAGAATACTTCCACGACTTACCGCCTTCATACGATTTTACAATAACTGATTTTGTTAATCGTTTACGTAGTCGAATGAAAATCTAAATTTTTAAATTTAAGTCTAATAATTTAAGTCTAAATTTTTCTTTACAAAAACGTATGCTTCGTCGACTTTTGTTCCGCCAGATTTAAAGACTTGCACCCAAGTTTATGTTAGGAATGATTCCCACACTAAAGGGATTCTCAAACCAACATATTTAGGCCCCTTTAAAGTGAACTTTCGGACAGACAAATATGTCATCTTGGAGAATCATCCTGGAACTGTGTCTTTGGACCTTTTAAAACCCGCATACTTTAATTAATTATATTATTCTATTATTCTTATTTCTAATTTTTAATTTAATTTTATTTAAACAGCATTGATCCGTTTTTTTCCTTTTTGTTTCAGTTGCTGCTACGAGCCTACCACCTTTTTGTTACTGCTACGAGCCTACCATCTTTTTGTTGAAGCTTTTTTTACGCCGCTTCACTTTTTGTTGGAGTTTTTTTACCTCGCTCCAACGTTTTCTTTATATAAGCTTCATATTATTATTTTATATTAAGTTATTTTTATCTTAAGTTATTTTCAGTTATTTTTGTTACTCTCCTTCCTATTTACCTATTGTTATTATTTTGTTCTTACCATTGTTATACCATTATTATTATTTATAAGTCTATCACAGATTTTTTTATAGCTACACGTTAGCTCGCGTTCTTTTTCTAAATCTCACCACTCCTTGCTATTATTTATCTACCTTTGTTTTATGATATTTACCATATCCGTCTTTTACTCATTACAACTTTACTACCGTGAAGCTTTTTTCCTGTGAGCGCGGAATAATGTAGTGATCTTAGTTGGCGATCACTACATTACTCCTAGCAACAAAAATAAACAAAACATTCTAACAGATAATTCAGAGTATTAAACATGTTTTTATCTCTGATCACGTCTTTTATTTCATTTTAATATAATCATTAATAGTTTATTAATGTAACTCCTTGTTGGTAAACCACTACTCTACCACAACGTTACAGTACGATCATGTGTCTCACAAACTTAGAGTTCTGCGGTGGTTAAACATGGCTAGCAGAAGACTTCTGCATACTGCAGTCTTATTCCATGATATCATTATGAACAAAACTCCAGTCTATTTATATAATAAAATAACTTATCGGTCAGACGTACATAATCTAAACTTGAGGTTTCGGGGTATACTAACTCCTCCAGTGCACCGCACGGAATTTTTCAAGCGTTGCTTCTCATATAGGATCACTAAAATTTACAATAATATTCCACCGAACCTAAAGAAACTGTCTGTTAAAATATTTGGGATCGAATTTCGTCGAATACTATTAAATGAGGGTGATTAATCAATTGAACGCATTAACCATGTAAACATAAATTTACTTTTTATTTAAATAAATATATATTGTAATCTAACCTAGAACTAAATATTACTAATCTTAATGTAAAATAATTAATGAAATGTAGATTTTATATGTATATATAATGATTCTTAATTAAGATCTCAGTTATCATATAATTACACATATTATTTACAAAATATCTAGAGTGCCTAAAACTTTAATGTATAGATTCGTAAATTGTCGATACAGAAGGTTAAGTGACAGAGCAGCTGTCATTTCTTGACAAGCTGAACTTCGCCTTCTTTCATTAACAACATATGTATTCATTAACAATTTCAACGAGTTGCGTGAGGAGTTGAATGTGTTAATTCTTAGGGAAGAACATCACTAGAGCAGGCAGGTTGAAAATTCTACTTGTTCATAATTAATTTTAAATAATAAACGATTATTACATTGGGTTATACGCATTTCTTAATTTTTACAACTAACACCTGTTTTTGATAAACTGTGGGCATTGTCTACTTTTGACAATCCAACATCTCAATCTCAAATCATATTCTAGGTTAAATATTTTTCCAAGCTTTTGGTGTTTTATTACGTTTTTGCGGTCGTAGATAAAGTATAGTGTGTAACACGTACAAAAACGCCAATTTCATACTCGTGTAACTGCGGCATGAGACGAGTCGGATTGTTTAAAAAATCTTGGAGAGGAAATTTCCTCCATTACCCCAACCGTGAATTCGCGTCTGATATTAATAATTATATGTACTTAATTTTTGATAAAAAAATAAAAGGTATATAAATTGTAGTAATTGATTTATACTATGGGGCCCCAAAAATCTCTAACGCTTCAGGCCCCTTAAGTGTTAAATCCGCCACTGGTCACAAAGTGTCTATTAGTACTTCTAAAAACAGTCACTAAGGGAGCACAGCTTTACTACATATGAGCATTATGATAAATACGATAACCCATTGTTGAACATGTCTCATTGTGGCTCACTCTTTCTTATATGTGCAAATATTTCGTTTGGGAATTGTAATTAAATTAAAGGTGGCGTTCGTCAATTCTTTTGTAATACATAAACTGAGTACAGAGATCAGATAAACTGTAGAGAAGTTTTATTAACACGTAAGAACCTTGTGTGCACGAAACATTTTGACAAAAGATTTGTACTTGAGCATCCGAATCTAGAGCGTAGAAATTTCAAAATCCAAATCAATCCCTACCTTAAACTTACGATGCGTTACTTCTTATAATCCTGCTCACGAACAAGCTACCTACTTATAAAGCAATATACTATATAACAAGCAACTACTTACAACAGTTACAACCAAAACTGAATCAGGGTAAGACAGAAATCGATTAAAGATACTCATAAATACACAATAATATATAATCAAATCTGTGGTCATACGTAAAAAGAGAATAAGTACACTGGAAAAAATGATGACTATAAAGTGACGACTATATATAGTAGACCGATGTTTTGTTGTTCTAACCTAATTTTAGCAGCGTTAACTAAAAACCAAGGTCAGAATAAACAATTGATTTGGTAAATGAACTATCCGTTTATAGTTAACCGATTTTTGGTAGATTTTACCCCGGTTCTAGTAAAATAAGCCACTACCTTACTTGGGTTAAATCTACATGTACAGTAACTTACAAGTCAAACTAAAATAGCTTAGCAGTTTGGAGTTCCAGATCATATCGTATTTCATTAAAACCTTTTTATCACAATGAAAGACATTATTGCTGCATAATACTAAATATTTCTAATTAAAGAAAGAGATTTTAGTCGACCTTTTATTATTAACTCAATAATTATTTCTTTCCTTTTAATACACACGAGAAGAATATTTTAAAGAAATACAATACGAATATTTATTGGATTGTTTATGCCATAAATTTCAGTACCGTGTATGCTCTACATAACACGAATTTTGTCAAACCAGGGAGTAAGGTTGAAATAACCCATCAGGTATGCTAAATTCAACTATTTTTCGCTTCTACCATGCGGGAGTGCGATTGATTTAACCTTATTGGGTAAATTTAACCAAAAACATTTTACTAAAATCATATAGCTCGTATTACACACAGGTATTGTTGTCAAAATTTGTACATATTTTCAGGTTGCTGCAACTTATTTTTGGTTACTTTAACCTGACTATTTTTCTCAGTGTATATACAACAGAAGAATGGAAAATACAAAATTATTCCAAGGAGATCATTGTCATTTTAAGAAATTGGGAAACAATTTTGAGACAGAGAAATTTTTTGATTAAAGGCTTAGACTGCGAGATATGAAGTGATAAACGTTAGAAAGCAACGAAATTTTCAATTTTTACCGGGCACCAAACCGAGAAAACGGCTTGTGAAGTTTCAAAACTCCATAAGCCGCAATAGTAATTTCAAAATTATATTTCGGTTTTCACAAAAATCGCTACAGACATTAAAATGCGTTCTTACGGAAATATAGCTTCACGACTAAATAATCGTTTAGCCTATAAATCTAGAATATTTTGAATAGTGCCCTTTTGCACAGAACAATCATGGGACGAATTTGGATTTAGCATGTGATAAGCATAAGTTTTAATTTAAAATATGTGACAACTTTAATTAGTCTTTAAACTCCAACCTCATGACAGGTTTCAAGCAGTTTGGCACTCTAGTAGTACACAATATGAATAAACCAATACCATAGACTTTAGTTTAAAATGTGGCCGCAGATTTATAGTACAGCTTAACAGGAGCACAGAGCATTCCAAGAGTAATATGCTAATGGAATAATTAAGAGTTGATTGTATGTGTATTGTGTATGCCACATATCGTTTAGCTTTAGAGAACTACTTATAATTATGTACTATAGTGCGTGGGTTCAATTTAATTATTTAGTACCTATAAATCGATTATTGGCAATCATTTTTTCTCATCGTTATTAGTCGTAAAAAAGAGACCGTACACCTAGAGGAAACTTGGATCTTTTATTACATACTATTTTACAATTTGATTTAACTTGTTTAAAATCTTCATTAATTAGTATTTTTCGTAATCTATATAATATTAAAACATAACTTCTAATTGGCGTTCTTTATGCCTAAACACTAAAAACCGATTCTAAAATCTATTACAGCGCCAACGGATGCACTTTCATACTGAAATTATTTTTATAGAACATAATTTATTTTAATCACGAAGGTAAGAATGTAATGTATGTAGTTTTTGTATCTAACATCCTATATTGTAGTATTACATGGGTGTCCACACATGGGATTCACAAGAGAAAAATATTTTCTTATTGATTTTGAGACAAAAGGTAATTTTCTATATAGGAATTATAACATAAGTACAATATTGTTTTTGGTTATAATGTTATGATAAACTAGAAATAAAAACAATCATTATTTTTTAACGAAAATATTACTGTGCTCAACTTGCCCAATATTATTAATATTAATATATTTATGTTTCACTTGTATATTATGTTGTTATACCTGTAATAAGAACTGTATAAATAAGTCCATACCAACCAGGGTATTATAAGCAGGCATTATCTTTTATAACGCCCGCTCAGCGTTTGCTTTGCAATCGAAGCCGGCGTTACATTCAATAGTAATTTGGGTCGTCAGTAGTGATGGGAACTTGGGTGTCGAGTGTCGTGATACTGTTCGTGGTCGTGACATTTGGCCAAGCCTCCGTGGTTCAATGCCAACGGTGGCTTGCTAAACTGCACGGGCTGGTGGAATGCAAGATCGAACCCCGTTACAAGCATAACTTTTTTTTAAATTTTATTTGTCATTAATCTTTAATTTAATAACAATTTAAATAATTTGTTATTATTCTTTTATTCGAAAAACGTACAAGAAATAATAAATTAGAAATGAAAACTGACGATGCTTTTTCATACTGCATACTACAAAAACCAATTTTTACAATATTAGTTAATTAACATTCAAAATCCTGAAGATTTAAATACATTTAAAGTTTCAGTATTGACAAGTACTTATTTTACATTTTATTTATTTTAATTTGAAATAAATACGTAATGAGAATTCTTGAATTCATGTCTTATTAATTGGGTACCATTATTTTGTATTTGTAATGTATTATTTCTTGTACGTTTTTCGAATAAAAGAATAATAACAAATTATTTAAATTGTTATTAAATTAAAGATTAATGACAAATAAAATTTAAAAAAAAGTTATGCTTGTAACGGGGTTCGATCTTGCATTCCACCAGCCCGTGCAGTTTAGCAAGCCACCGTTGGCATTGAACCACGGAGGCTTCACGTCAACTTTTCAGGTTTCGGCTTTTAAATTAATGTTTTGCAAATAATTCATGAATTTATAATTTTTGAAGAATTGGAATTGTTATTAAGGGTAATATTTTTGGACAGTACGTTAGAATATCTTATCTATCGATTGCAACTATTAATTTCACCGACTTTTATTCGAGAACGAACTATTTGGCATATTTCAGATTTCTCATACTAATTTCCTATAGCAAATGTTAGAACGAACACGGTGTATAAATAATTTAATGTCTTTTAATGTACTTAATGCATAAATATATAACCATAACAGAATTTACTCATATAATTGTTTTTTAATCCATAGTTTGCTTATGATTTATGTAGCTATGAATACATTTACACTAGCGCGTGCATGATGTAAAGGCGAAGTGTCGTTAAAGTATCATGAAGAGTCGACACTTCTGACGTCATAATGGTTTCGACTCTCAAGTGTCGTGACACGCAGGTAGTGTCGAGAACCCATCACTAGTCGTCAGACCAGAAGCTATATGTGCATCCGTACCAGTATGTTGCAACACAATAAATAAAGAATATTTACAACTAGTTTCTATGCGCGTGATCCACGAATACTTTTGCACCGACTTCTACAGAAATTGCTTAGATAAAATTAACTTATCTTTAGGATGACATGTGCCATAAGGATTTTGTTTGTTTTCATGTCGATAACAATCAACAACAAAAACATTTGAATCTAAAATTTCATATCTGTTGGACTTTTGAAAAAATCAAATTTTATATGCACCACGAGCGTTACTAAAGGATAATGCCCGTCGGGCGACTTTCATCCTTCGGACACTTCAAGCGCTCGGGCTGAAACATCGTCTTCCTCCTGGCATTTTCATCACCATAATGCCCTTGGTACATAAATAGCTATAATATATAAATCTAAAATGTTTAATTCGAGATTCACGAAATCAGACGTCCACTTGGGCGCCATCTCACTTTCTACGGTGGTAAGTTTTAGAACTATTCACGATTTTAAAAGATTACTGCAATCACCACTTGCAGTTAACGGTTGATTTGTTATTAGGCTAAGTAGACAAAAAGGGTCCTGCCGTAGGGATAAAAGTAAAACCACCCACGTTCGATGGAAAGATACCTTGGTCCACCTACTACAAACAATTTGAGGCGGCCGCTGGGGCCAACGGATGGACAGGCAAGAAAAAGGCCGTTTCTTTAACTGTGGCTTTGCGTGGAGACGCGTTGAACGTCCTACAAACAATCCCAGCAGGACAGGAAAATGATTATCAATTGTTAGTGTCTAGATTGGAGATGAGATATGGAGAAGCGCATCTTCAAGAAGTGTATCACGCTCAAGTGAAGAATCGTATCCAGAAGAATGGAGAAAGCCTGCAGGAGTTTGAAGCCGATGTTACGCGGCTTGTCCGATTGGCGTACCCTACGGCACCTGATTCATTTCTGGGACAGCTCGCTGTGCAGACCTTCATTGATGGGTTAAGAGACGGGGAAACACAATAATCATTGAGGCTGGCACGACCAAGAACAACTGATGATGCGCTTGCTCACGCCTTAGAATTTGAAGCTGCAAAACAAGCGTCCCGAGGTCATGGGCGTGTACGAACCGTTGCGGAAGAAGAGGAAGGTTCCAGTTCCAAAGATCGCCTAGAAGAATTATTAATAAGAGTTCTTCAGAAGGAAGAGAACCGTAAGAAGAGTCAAGAAGTTCGAGGGCCTCGTTGTTGGAATTGCGGCGAACAAGGTCACATACGACGTCGTTGCCCTAAAACGGGTTCAGCAGTCGGAAAACTAAAGAAAGTCGACGAGAGGGGGCGAACGTTGACCTTGAGTAGAGATGCCCCGAAGATCACCATTCATGCCGTAACATCAAAGAATAGTACCAGTAGCTTGTTCGTAGATGGAAAAATTGCTAATCGAACTGTTCCACTACTTATTGATACGGGGGCGAGAAAATCCATCATACGTCCTAATGTTCTACGAACAAGTATGAAGCTGTTACAGACAACTACTCAACTCCGTACAGCAACAGGTGAAGTGATACCAACACGCGGAGTGGTGAAGATGAAGAGTGGCATTGGAAGTGAAGAACGTGATCATGAGGTGCTGGTAGCCGACATCATTGACGAATTCATCTTGGGAATGGATCTCCTGAGAACGACAACGTTAGATACCCTGTCTGGTTCACGATGGTTTTCGACTTTGGACTTGAAGAGTGGTTATTGGCAAGTTGAAATGGAACCTGAAGACCGGGAGAAGACCGCGTTCACTATTGGTTCCGGACTATGGCAGTTTACAGTTATGCCTTTCGGTCTATGTAACGCTCAGGCCACCTATCCGAAAAAGTCCGAAAAAGTGCCACATATTCAGAAAGGAAGTGAAATATCTCGGGCACGTCGTATCACAAAATGGAGTGGCAGCCGACCCCGATAAGATTCGTACAGTTCAAGAGTGGCCAACACCGAAAGATAAAACCAAGTTCGTAGTTTTCTTGGGTTATGTACCTACTACAGGCGTTTCGTTCCTGGGTTTGCCAATATAGCGAAGCCCCTGACAAGGTTAACTGAAGATGGGCGCGAGTATGTTTGGAGCGGAGAGTGCGAAACAGCTTTCCAACAGTTGAAGCGTGCCCTGACAACAGCACCAATATTGAGCTATCCACGGACAGAAGGGAAATTCATACTTGACACAGATGCAAGTAACCTGGCCATTGGGGGTGTGCTTTCTCAGATACCGGATGGACAAGAAAAGGTCATCGGCTATTTTAGTAAGGTTTTGTCGAGAGCCGAAAGGAATTATTGTGTGACCAGAAAAGAATTATTGGCCGTCGTGAAGTCCGTTGAGCACTTCTACAAATACTTGTACGGACGGAAGCTTTTATTGAGGACGGACCATGCAGCGTTAAAATGGCTTCTATAATTCCGTAATCCTGAAGGCCAGGTCGCAAGGTGGATCGAACAATTACAAGGATACGACTTTGACACAGAACATCGAGCGGGCACTAGTCATCGAAATGCCGATGCTCTTTCAAGAAGACCCTGTCCAACGGACTGCCGTCATTGCTCTCGTTTCGCATATTAATATTTATAAACACTTTTACATTATTATTCCAGTACACGTATCAAGCTAGCAATGTTTTAAGAAATATGCTGCTTAAAATTTCTTTGCTGTAAATTTTAAATAAATTTTTAACTAAACATGTGACTATATTGAAAGTAATTATATTTGCTTTCATAATGATCATGTCGGGTTAATAGCTTCTCGAGAATTAATATAGATGCTTAAATAATTCACTATAGATTTTTTTATACCGCATCATCCTACTACATATAACCATATAAGGTTTTCATTAAATCAATTAAACAATCGCGTATAAATATTCATAATCACTTTTACACTATTATTCCTGTACACGTATCAAGCTAGCAAATACGTTTTTAATTTAAACATTAATGATAAATATATGTTTTCATCCAAGTTGAAACTGACGCAGGGTTAATCCGTGTAGAACCTAACGATGCAGAATAATTGATACAGTAATAAACGTGAAACGCAATACAATTTTAAAATATCAATATTTAAACGTTATAATTCTATAAAACCGAAGTTAGATGTTGACTCTATCAAGTTAATAATAATATATATTTATAATTGATAAAGATTCATCTTTGTAAAACCGATAATATTGGAAAGGATCATGAATAATCTCAAACCTACATATACTACACATATTTAAGGAATGTTCTTCTATGAAAAACGGGGTTATTAATTAACGTGTACGTAATTCAAACATTAATAATAATACTGAGGGTTGAAGTAAACTGTTTAAGGTATCTATAGCAATTATAAATATTTACTGAAATATGTTTTGAATTTGCAAAAGCATTACGCAATATTCCTTTTCTCTATAAATAAATAAATTATAGTTGTTTTAAACATAATGGACACCTTTCAAGAAACTTCAAAGGAAGCTAATCGGTTAATAAATGTTTGTCGGTCGTTGTATGAAACAATACATTTGAGAGATGTCTAATTAGGGAAAATCTGCAAGCTGAATAATAAGATAGGATTTTTATATTACATAACGGGTTTCAATATGGAATATAATCATTTATGATATGTAGTTAATCCTATTACATATAACCGTATAAGGTTTTCATTAAATCAATTAAACAATCGCATATAAATATTTATAAACACTTTCTACATTATTATTCCAGTACACGTATCAAACTAGCAATGTTTTAAGAAATCTGCTGCTTAAAATATCCTTTGCTGTAAATTTTAAATAAATTTTTAACTAAACATGTGACTATATTGAAAGTAATTATATTTGCATTGTTTTAAACATAATAGTATGTTATGATAAGAAATATTTGACGGGTATCGGATGAAACAATACATTTTACTTGAGGTTTCATGTTGGCGTAGAGATAATCCTCATAGATCTGGTTCTGAGAACTGAGGTGAAATCAATAATGAGAAATGACAAGTTTCTACATGTTAATTATGTTACACATTTTAAATGTTATGACTAATAGATTTATATTTTAGGAATGTCTGTAGTTGAAATGTTATATGCAGATGAGATATAGAAAATGAAATGCTCGATATGAACAGTCGTATGTATGATCCTGATTGAGAATAATATTCTTTACTATAAGATATTACAAAAGTTAGAGTGTACGACATGTAGTTAAACCTAAAAAGAGAAAAATATCGGTTAAATGCGGGCTTTGTTAGTCGTATTCTATTTAGAGTGTTTTCAGGAATTTAGTTGAATGCATTATCAATATAAATGTTAATTAATTATTATTATAAAAATATTTATTTTTATCGGGGGAGTTGGATAGCTAAACGATTGTTATTCGCTGTAAAAGAAGCCGGTAACAGTCTGAATGAAAACGAAATAATTTCAATTATTTCCGAGATAGAAGAAGAAGGTATTATAGAATAAGAAGCCCTAGAGTGCCGAGATGTCTTTATTATAAAATCGTTATGATCCCCCGGATGACTGCATCAATCATAATGTAATATGTAGAGTTGATCCGTATATGTGGTAATATCGCATGCTGGACCGTGCTAATCCGACAGGTGATTGACAGTAACCTTTCGATGAAATCACGTTTAACGATCTCTGGGGCATCCTTGAAAGCATACATCATTTAAGAAGGATCTTAGTATCTAATTAATTTAATTAGCAAAAAAATGATATGTATAAATGAGAGATGAGTTATGTAAATGAGAGATGAGATATGCAAATGATACCGTGAATTAAATTAATTTAATTAATTAGATCAATATAAAATCGTTATGATCCCCCGGATGACTGCATCAATCATAATGTGATATGTAGAGTTGACCTGTATTCGTGGTATACGCTGGTTCGCGTATAACACGAGCGCGGTGAGGTCATACGCTAGAAAAATAAATAGATGTCTAATTTACAATGCAAAAATTATCTTAATCTAATTAGGAATAAGTACTAAATGGAAAAAAGATTATTAATAACCGTTGCAATTTATGTACGACAGAACGTAATAAAATAACAACGCTCCGTATAAATACTGGCAGGAGGAAATCTGCTATTATGGTATTTTATCTCACTCTTATTTGGTCGATTTTATATTTATTTTTTTAAATATTTGTAATTAGATTTTTGAAATTATTTTTCAAGAAGGGTCATTTAGATATGAAAAATTTTCTATTAGTGAAAATTTTTTGACGCTATCTCTATTAATAAACAAGAAAACATAGTTCGTTATTTTTTCATATAAATCTCCAATAAAATGTTTCTTTGTCTGGAAATTAGTAGCATATGAAAGGCAAAGTTTTCTTCTAACTCCTATAGAAATTCCATAGATATATTGCATATACTTTCTGAGAAAAAAATTGTTTAATTAACACGTAAAGGAAATGGCCGTAAAAACGGGTACCTTTTATTACATATCGCCCGATAAAAACAAAAGTATAGTACTTAGAAATGTAATATTTTACTATTACATGTAGAAATAAATTTACTATTAGCTCGTTTTTAAAACATTTAATTTGGCTCTTTAGTTTACGAGCAATGCGCTTTCAAAGTCAGAGGACTCTAGAAAAAAAATGGATAGTAGTGTAAATATTCACTAAGTTACACTAGGCGTTATATTATGGGCAGCTTGAAATAAATGCTGAGAATTAATATAAACATTTATTTTACAAAAAAATACAACAATATACAAATAATTACTTAATTAATACATATACCGTATTATAAGAGAATACAGAGATTATATATTCAGAAGCATAGCACTAGAATAAGAACGCGTAGGTATTTCGGAACTAAATACAAATCAGTTTTTGTGTGGCACTTGCTACGATTAAAAGGTTCCTTAAACAATAATAACTGAAGATCGATAACACTATAATGCAACTTTCTAGGGTACACAACCTTATATCTTTGTAACAATCATATACGCACTAGAACACCTACGAACAAAGACGCTTTCAATGGCAGATATCACGAGCATCATGTGCAATACTGCCAAGTGCGTCGGCGCGTTTTAGTGTTAATATACACTAGTAGTGAAAACTACGACTCTACGAAGTGTTATATGTTGACTATTAACATTTTAGTGTCAATTAACTCTAAAAGTCGTAAAAAATACTAAAACTTTTAGTGATATTTATCCCGTGTAGTGAGAATTGTCACTGTACAGAGTTTGTTAGCAAATATAATGTAAATTAACACTAAAAATATATAGTGTTAAATTAAGTGTAAAGTAACACTTTAAAATTTACTCTATTATTTTAACCGGAACACTAAGTTTTTAACACTGGACTGATTTTTTACTGTGTGAGCAGTATAATTTAAAACCAAAAAACCAATTGTGATATATCATTGTAAAGAGAAATTTATTTGGAACTTAATTTCCCAAAACATACAGTATGTGCCGTTTAAAAAACTAAAGTTGGATACAGCAGCGTGCCGTGTATACCAGACAGTGGATGCAGTCCCGATATGACGTATGCGCTATCACGCTCGTACACATTGCGTACGAGCGTAATAGCGCATACGTCGTATCGGGATTGCTTCCACTGTTTCGCATGCACTGCACGCTGCTGGTTGGATATTTTCCCGGAAAATAAGTTGGATATGAAAAAGAATTCTTTCAGGGTATGCTAAACAAGTCTCTCATTTAGCTTTTTCCTATACCTGGACAATGAAAACACACTGTATACAGTTATACGTAGGTAACTTTTGTTAAGGCGATAGGACACGCTTATCCCACATTAAACGATCATTACAAGACGCGTACTGCGTCGCGACTACTTCTACTATCCTCCATAAACGAAACATTAAAAGGAAATAGACTGAGTTATTTGTATTTTTATAAAACTGCAAATGTAGCAAAAAGAAAATGTTTATTAGAAAAAAAACTAAATTAATTGGATAGTTAAAGAGTTTAGAATGAAGGATCAGGGCCGGCGCTAGGGGCGGGCAAGCCAAGCCCCTATCTGGGGCGGCAACCGTAGGAGGCGGCAACCTTAGGAGGCAGCAACCTTAGGAGGCGGCAAATGGGCCGTAAAATTAACTAGTTTATGAAGAAAATGATTAAACCAAGATTCATTTCAATACTTATGAAAAATTAAAAGGTGGAATTTTAATAAAATTTGCTTTTAATATGTTTTCCGAACTTTTAAGTATAGGTACCCACTCACTTCAAAAATCGTCAAGCATGAGAACGGCATAAGAAGGTTGAGGTATGTAGTTTTTTAATAAAAACACGTTTTGAAAAATGAGTAGAGTTTTCGTGTATTAAAGACCAAATATAAAAGACAAATAAAAAACCGAACCAAAAATACAGAGCAATATAGATAAAATATCAAAATATTTCAAGGAAACCGCTCACAAGCATAATAAACTCCCGCTTAAAAATGGCTTAAAAATGTATAAAATAAAAAATGACCCTTTTTATTATAATTTAAATAAATGGACACACATACAAAGTGCTGTAAAAGAATTTTTCACCGTGAGTTTTAATTTGTCGGAACATGTATGCGTATGGAGTCGCGAAAAACCAGTCATGACAAGCTGTGACACAGTTTTTACACTACTATTATAAAAGGAAAAGAGGCAGCTCGATTGTTTTATTTATGCAATAATTGCCTTACAGGTTGGTTACTAGTGAAGTAGAGTGTGTTACATACAATTATTGTTTGCGTGAGTTTTTGAAAATTGTGTCATAAAGTGTATTGTAAAAGTAAGGTGAGTAGGTAATAATTAAAAAATAGGCAGCTTTTTTAAATAAATATTTTTATAGCTTCTACAGGATGCTTTTGGAAAAACGCTCAAATCCGTCAATTGTTTGGCCACTTTGGTGTTTCATGCAGAAGGATACACCTCCTATGAGGGGTAATTTTTACCCCTCTTATTTAGATAGGGAATGTGGGCCAAGTGGCACCTTGTTTTTAAGGGCTCTTGATTCTTCTTATTACCGTCGATTTTTTTTATAAATCGTTTGAATAGTTTTTGATATATATTTAATTTTAAATTTGCCGTGAGCCATTTAAAAATTATTTTTTCAAGCATGTTATCTTTAAATTTTGACTTTTCGCTCGGACACGTCGATTTTGTTTTGAAGGAAGTCACTTTTCTTTTTATTTTGTTTTATTTACTTATTTCAAGGCGAGATTTTGTTGGCTTTGTATAGGGTAAATTGTTAAAAAACACTTTCTATTCCATGGCTGACGTTTCGGTTTTAATCAAACCTTGAATCTCTGAATAAGGCTTGATTAAAACCGAAACGTCAGCAATGAAATAGAAAGTGTTTTTTTTAACAATTTACCCTAAACAAAGCCAACAAAATCTCGCCTTGAAACATTCGAAAAATATTCGAAAACGCTTCTGTTTCGTTTAAAAAAATACAATTATTTTTTATTGAAATATTTTCTTAATTGTTTTTAGAATGTCTGATGGACGTAAAAGATTATCGGGTGCTCAGTGCAAAAGGGGTGCAGTGAAAAAGGGTCGAAAAGCAAGTCCAAATTCAAAAATACACTGGAAGTGTGTTAAGTTACCTACAAGGCACGAAAAAGAACGATGACGACACAGAGATATTAGAAGCTGATTCAAATCTTAATTATGAACCCATTACCAATCAAGCTACCCATATTGCTGAAGTGGAGCCTACTCCAGGGACATCCAAAGAAGAAACATTTGCTACGATAATAAATTCAGATCCGGGTTCCTGGCCAACTAGCTTATCAGAAGCCGGAATATATTTTTTGGTAAAAGAAGGAGCACCTCAACCATTAAAGGAATACAGTTTTCCGTATAATGATACAGGTCGAAGATTTAGCGCAGTTCATTATTTGAGAAACATCAAAAATGGTGAAAAAGTCATGCGTAACTGGTTAGTCACTGGTGCTTTTGCTGCAAACTTTTTGGTTCTATTTTAAGTTCTCTTTCTACTGAAGGTTTTAAAGATTGGAAGCACCTCGCTGAGACTTTAAAACAACATGAAACCTCTAAAAACCATATCTAAAGTAAAAAATCTTGGATTGAATTTAGTCAAAGAATACAGTACTCTAAAACGATTGACAGTCACTCACAAAGACTCATTACCGCAGAGATAAATTACAGGTACGAGGTGCTTCTACAAATTGTTTCAACAATAAAAATGCTTGCTCAAAATTGTTTAGCTTTTCGAGGTACAAGTAACAAACTTTACGATTTCGGTAAAAGGTAATTTTTTACAAATTATTCAATTACTTGCACAGTTTGATTCAGTAATATCCGCAGAGTGTTCAAAAAAGAGGAAGTTAAAGTCCACTATCTCGGAAAAGATATTCAAAATGAAATATTTATTCTTTTAAGTGAAAATATAACATCTCACATTATTAGCGAGATTAAAGAAGCTAAATATTATTCAATTATTCTAGATTGTACTCCTGATGTCAGCAAGATCGAACAAATGACAGTCTTAGTAAGGTATGTATCCATTGACAAATCCAATCCCAATGAGGTTTCCATTAAAATTAATGAAAGCTTTTTAGGCTTTCTTCCGGTTGAAAGATCGACGGGCTCTGAACTCTCAACTCTAATACTTAAAAGACTTGAAACATTGGGATTGAACTTGCAGGATATGAGGGGACAGGCTTACGATAATGGGGCCAACATGAGAGGTGATACATCGGGAGTACAATCTAGAATAAAAGCGTTAAACCCACGAGCATTTTACCTCCTCCCATGTAGTAGCCACTCATTAAACTTGGTCGTTAATGACATGGCAAAGGCATCCTTCGAAGGCGCCAATTTTTTTAATATGGTCCAAAAAATATATGTATTTTTTTCCTCATCAACTTTTCGAAGGACCATATTAATAAAATATGTTCAGGGACTAACTTTGTGACCCTAAGTGATACTCGTTGGGAAAGCCGAATAGATGCATTAAAACCACTGAGGTATCAATTAGGAGGGATATACGGTGCTTTATTTGCTGTTTGTAATTCGGAGATTGACAACTCTATAAGATTTGAGACTTCTGGACTATTAAGTTGTGTTAAACAATTTAAGTTCTTATGTTCCATTGTAATTTGGTACAAAATCTTAAATTGTGTCAATCCAATAAGTAAGCTCTTGCAGACAAAAGACTATGACTTCTGCTGCCGGTAGCAGTCGAATGCCCTTCGCTGTTTGATTAGGTAACGCACGGAAGGATAAACAAAGAGAAATTGATTCTTTATTACAGAAGTTATTTGAGAAACAGAATAAGAATTACGTTAAGATCAATTCGTTTGAAGCGTGGTCGCGTCCTATGCTCTTAAAATAAAATAATATAGAATTGATAGTCCATAGAATGCTTTTTACCTCTAATGCTTGTTTTAAAATTTGAAATAAAATTTCACGAAAGCATCGCCTTTTGGGAGAGTTGCACCCCCCGTGTCGCTGGTCTGCCGGAACGGTAGTTACGCCACTGACTGCTATGTATCAATAGTAGTATTATTTTGCTCTATAATGATTAATCGGATTGGTAATTTTTTAGCTCATCTCGTTCTTTTGGGTACTGATTAACCCCCACCTAGTGAGATATTTTTAGCATGATTGGTAATCTCCTTACCCCTGAATCGTAGAAATTTTTTGATTGACATGAATGAATCATAAAAAGTGCTGTGACCAAACTTGTAACTATTACCAATGTTCTTTTGTGACAAAGCATTTTCAAATCATGCTAAAACTTTTATGATTGTTTTGATTTATTCACAATGTGCAAAAAAACACGCCTTAATAATATTTGATGGTTGCTGAAGTCACAGCTGAAGTTCACAATCGGTGCTTCTCGGCTTCCTGCCCGATAAAAAAACCATAAAACATTCGCGACTGCAGACGTGAAATTGAGATCGCATTTCACCTTTCACGTCGGTCAGTTAGTTGCTGGTTTCGTGTGTTGCCTTCGGAGTGTGATTTGTGAACCAATTAATTGTATCAGTAATTTCAATAAGAACAATGTCTTTCTACAGTAGTTTTTTGTACCATTAAAGAATTAATTATAGTGAATACATGGGGAATTACTCGAACGTTGATAACTGCAACAGATCGCGTCGTTAAAGAAATTGAAGGTAAGATGAAATGAATGTTTACTGATGTTCTATTACCAATAATACCTATGCACTATGCAGCAGTCTGCATTCTATACATCTAATGAAATACAGAAATTTACTAAAACAAAAAGTGTCACGCGTTTTGAGTTATTCTTTACAATCGACTGTATTTTATCATAATATTTGACATGATTTTACCATTAGATTTTTTAAAAAATGATTGATACCTGAGCCAAAATCTGAAAATTGGGATTTTTGTGTTACCGCGTTCCCATAAGAAAATAAACAGTTTAGGTATTATTTTAATGAAATTTATTTGAATGAACTTGAAAACATGAAATGTAATCATCCAAAACCGCATTAATTATTTATTATCCTTATTTTTATTAAAGGATACTCACGATAGTCCCGCGTAACTGATAGAAATTTGTAACCTAATGTAAATTATTATTTAAGTACACAAAACAATTGCAAGTTCTAAACAGAAAACCAACGTAGGAATCATAAAATCAAAACTATTCGTTCTATTGCTATACTTGTAATCAAGGGTTGGCTCACGACCGTTGGTTGATTTTTTTTCTCTTGTTCAGTTCAATAAAATTGCAGCAAGCCAACATGTGCATTTGTTTACGTGAAAACGTTCTAAATAAAATGTATACATCTTTGAAAAGGTGTTATACAATATGGGTAATCCCATGTCAAGTGATCCCATGAGTGGGAATTTATCCTTTTTGATTTATTTAAAATTTTTCACAATTGTTATACTCCTAAAGATAAGTAGAAATATAAAATATTAAATTTTTAACACAAGTGGTTGTTGAGTTGTGCCCTTCTAAAGTGTACAAAAATGAATGATTTTGAGCATGTTGGCATTTACGTTTTCCTTTATAACTTTTGATAGAAATGCGATAAAGGAATGAAACAAAAACTGTTTTAAAGTTCATCATTTGGGATTTTACATCATGGGTTGCATGGCATACTTTAATACAAAAAAAATTATATTGGGCCCCTGAAATCTTTGACCTTGAATTTTTCAGAAAACATGATTAAAAATTCTGAAAAAACTTGTGTGCCTAACTAAATATGTGTGCCAAATTTCAATTTGGGATTTCAATGGAATCATTACTAAATTATCTTAACAAAATAGCAATGTTCAACATTTTAACATAAATACTTTTTTCAATATTGGGAACATTAGAGTTTTGTTTTATAAATGATGGTTTTCTGATCTTAGTAGAGTGCTCGATCGCCATAAAGTCGCTTAGTTTTGATGTTTGTGGGGGTTTTGAGAGTAAAAGCTGGGGCTAGTTGTATTCTATAGCTTATAATTAATTGTTCTACCAAAAAAAGTTGGCCGAAAATTGGCCTGTGCAAAAGGACACAATTAATAATTTTTGAGTTATCTATCGTACGTAATGCACCGTTATCAGCTAAAAAAAATAAACAAACTTTTGCAAAGCATTGCCTCTTACGGGAATTCTAAACTTTAAATGCCCGTAACTTCGTTTCGGATCCTTCAAAATTTAATTCATTTAAGGGTACTGTAGCGTTTATCAACTCATATCTCTTCGCGCTCCACTTGTCTATGTTCTTGGGCTAAATATACACCGAAAATTTATTTCGTTTTTCTTAAATTAGTGCATAGATGCATAATGTAAGTTTAATTTACTTAATTTAATTAATTTACATAATACTTTTACCCCTTTGTTTATTTACCCATTACCTAATAATAATAAAACAGTGTTCCAGAATAGTTAAAATAATAGTTATAATAATAATTATAATTATAACATGGACATTTAATTTTTTTGTATGTTTTGGCTAGTATCATCTCCTGTAAAGAGATAGTAAATTAACCAGGAACGAAAAAATGTACCTGTGTACTATTAATCAACATTATTATTCACTGTAGACCTCGCTTTCCTCATCTTCATTAGATTTCGGATTTTAAGTGCATATTGTACATACATTATTTTATTAACATTTTGGCATATGATGCTTGGTCCATGCACCTACATGAACCTGTACATACAATATTATTTTTTCTGCAACTGCATTTCTGTCTGCAGACTGAAAGCAAACTTTTTAAGCAGTCCTCTGTAAGTACTTTGTCTATAGCTTTAGAACCAGCAAGTATATCTCGAAGCTGATTAGTGGAGTTAACGTCTTGATTATTGGTATAAAGTTTAATAACAAAATTGTGCAAGTTTTCAAAAATCTGTTCATCGAAATTAAATAAACAGTTTGTATGAAGTCAGGTAAGTTTTCCAACAAGTGTTCTTCCCGATGTCAGAAAACTGACTTGTAGTATCCTATTCTGTGAGGGCATGCCAAGCTGGCACATTTTGTAAAAAATGTGGCTCTGTTTTTAAGAGATGAACTGGTACGAAGCGTATCCTATATCCTGCTTTATCGTTTTCATCCAAACTTCTGTGATCAAATATTTTCTGGTGATATAATCATAATGATGATAAAATGATAATCATGATGAAGCAGACACACGTATTCTGCTACATAAATATTATCTGCTAAAAAAGTCGGCTACAATAAGTGCATTATTGAATGCAGGGAGGCTGACGTTTTGGTACTTCTATGTCACTTTAGGAAATACCAACCCCAGAAGTTTAGATGAAGACTATAAAAAAGGACAGCATTCGCTTCATACCAGTTCATCTCTTAAAAATAAAACTAGATCTTTTACAAAATCTTCCAGTTTGACATGCCTTGGATCAGATACTACAAGTCGGTTTTCTGACTTCCAGAGGACTACCCACATTGTACTGCCTCATAGGTGCTCTTCGTTTCCCCAAGGGTCCGTTACCAGTGGCACATAGTTCACATTTCCGGCACCACTCCTTCACGTCTTCTTTACAGTTGACTCAATAAAAACGCTCCCTAACTTTCTCCAAAGTCTTTTTTACACCGAAGTGTCCTCCTGAGGCACCGTCATGGAGATGTCGCAATACTGTAGCCACTCGGCTTCTTGGGACCACGAACTGAGACCTAATGGTGGTGCCATCTTCACTCTCCAGTACTCGCTTCAGGAGATCGTCTTCCACCTTCAAGGACTCCCATTGGGCCCAATATGCTTTGAGCGTTCTGTTGAAAGGGCTGACGGCCTCCCAGGCAGGCCTTTCTCCCACGCGCTTCCATTCCAGTACCATTTTTAGTTCGGGATCAGCCTCCTGCTGTCGTTGCAATTCTTCCGGCAACCAATTGTCGTTGACGATGGTAGTCCTTAATACTTGGCAAACCATCTCTTCCAAACGAGAGCAATGACGGCAATCCGTTGGACAGGGTCTTCTTGAAAGAGCATCGGCATTTCGATGACTAGTGCCCGCTCGATGTTCGGTGTCAAAGTAGTATCCTTGTAATCGTTCGATCCACCTTGCGACCTGGCCTTCAGGATTACGGAATTGTAGAAGCCATTTCAACGCTGCATGGTCCGTCCTCAATAAAAACTTCCGTCCGTACAAGTATTTGTAGAAGTGCTCAACGGACTTCACGACGGCCAATAGTTCTTTTCTGGTCACACAATAATTCCTTTCGGCTTTCGACAAAACCTTACTAAAATAGCCGATGACCTTTTCTTGTCCATCCTGTATTTGAGAAAGTACACCCCCAATGGCCAGATTACTTGCATCTGTGTCAAGTATGAATTTCCCTTCTGTCCGTGGATAGCTCAATATTGGTGCTGTTGTCAGGGCACGCTTCAACTGTTGGAAAGCTGTTTCACACTCTCCGCTCCAAACATACTCGCGCCCATCTTCAGTTAACCTTGTCAGGGGCTTCGCTATATTGGCAAACCCAGGAAAGAAACGCCTGTAGTAGGTACATAACCCAAGAAAACTACGAACTTGGTGTTTATCTCTCGGTGTTGGCCACTCTTGAACTGCACGAATGTTATCGGGGTCGCCTGCCACTCCATTTTGTGATACGACGTGCCCGAGATATTTCACTTCCTTTCTGAATATGTGGCACTTTTTCGGACTGAGTTTCAGATTGGCTCCACGTAGTCTTCGGAACACTTCCTCTAGATTTTTCAAATGTTCGTTGAATGATTTTCCGACTACAATCACATCATCTAGGAACCAAACCCTGTACCTCTTTCACTTCCGTTCTGTTAAGGTCTTCGTACGAACTAGTAACCATACCCACTAATTTTCCACCATGGTCTTTGGGCGCTGGTTTTGGAACATCAGCCATACACCTGGCTACTCGGAATACTGGCACACACTGTCCCACAAGGGTACTCTTCTTCAATGTCACCGGATCCACATTAACGTTCATAAGCCTCACCGGTACTGTCTTTCCAACCTTGATCAGCGCTTTTCCCACCAGTATGCCACTATGTATCTTCTTATCACAAACAGGCTCCATCATTCGCACACATCCTACCCGAAGATCTCCATCCAAACCTGCCTCGACAACCATCTCGCTTTGACCCGGCAATATCACATCTTCTGTCAGCAAAACCCTTACGACAGGATCTTCTCGTGGGAGCAACGGAAGTTCTTCGTTACCAACCTTCAAAACACCCTCCTTCAAGTCCAATGTAAAACCAAATTTTCTCAGGAGGTCCATTCCCAAGATGAATTCGTCAATGATGTCGGCTACCAGCACCTCATGATCACGTTCTTGACTTCCAATGCCAATCTTCGTCTTCACCACTCCGAGTGTTGGTATTACTTCTCCCGTCGCTGTACGGAGTTGAGTAGTTGTCTGTAACAGCTTCATACTTGTTCGTAGAACGTTAGGGCGTATGATGGATTTTGTCGCCCCCGTATCAATGAGCAGTGGAACAATTCGATTCGCAATTTTCCCATCTACGAACAAACTGCTGGTACTATTCCCTGATGTTACGGCATGGACGATGATCTCTGGGGCATCTTTACTAACAGTCAACGTTCGCCCTCTCTTGCCAACCCCTTTTAACTTTTCCGACGGTTGTACTTTTGTTATTTTGGGACAACGCCGTTCTACATGTCCTTGTTCGCCGCAGTTCCAGCAACGGGGCCCTCGAACTTCTTGATGATTCTTCTTACGGTTCTCTTCCTTCTGAAGAACTCTCATTAATAATTCTTCTAGGCGATCTTTAGAACCTTCATCTTCTTCCACAACGGTCCGAACACGCCCGTGACCTCGGGACGCTTGTTTTGCAGCTTCAAATTCTAAGGCGTGAGCAAGCGCATCATCAGTTGTTCTTGGTCGTGCCAGCCTCAATGATTGTTGTGTTTCCCCGTCTCTTAACCCATCAATGAAGGTCTGCACAGCCAGTTGTCCCAGAAATGAATCGGGTGCCGTAGGGTACGCCAATCGGACAAGCCGCGCAACATCGGCTTCAAACTCCTGAAGGCTTTCTGCATTCTTCTGGACACGATTCTTTACTTGCGCGTGATTAACCTGTTGTAGATGCGCGTCTCCATATCTCATCTCTAATCTAGAAACTAACAACTGGTAATCATTTACCTGTCCTGCTGGGATTGTTTGCAGGACGTTCAACGCGTCTCCACGCAAAGCCACAGTTAAAGAAACGGCCTTTTCCTTGCGTGTCCATCCGTTGGCCCCAGCGGCCGCCTCAAATTGTTTGTAGTAGGTGGACCAAGGTATCTTTCCATCGAACGTGGGTGGTTTTACTTTTATCCCTACGGTAGGAACCTTCTCTTCTTTAAATTGTTTCTTTCCTTCATTAAACGGCCACTCAGACGTTGTGGGAAACCGTAGTTGATTCATTCTATCTTCCAACATTTCGTCGTCTTTCTTAGCTGTTGGTGGTAATTGCATTTGGGCTATTTTCTCTTCTACCATTCTTCTACCATAAAATTCTTCGAAAACTTTATCTTCCAACGCTTTGACATTTTCCAGCAATTCTCCTTTAAGCCTTCTAGAACTTTCTTCAGACTTTTCTAATAATTCTGCAAACCTTCTAGAATTCTCTTCGTGCTTTTCCAGTACTTTTTCTTCCAGTGCTTTAGTATTTTCAAGTAATTCTTCTTTAAGCATTTTAGAATTTTCAAAAACTTTTTGTTCCAGCACTTTAGTATTTTCCATTAACTTTCTAGCATTCTCTTCGGACTTTTCCAGTAGCTCTTCTTTTAACATTCTAACATTTTCTTCGGACTTTCTAGAATTCTCTTCGGCTTTTCTAGAACTTTCCAGTAACTCTTCTTTAATTTTACTTAACAACACATTAGTATCAATTGCGGGTCCAGGTATTTCAAAGCGGTAATTTTCAGGATCTTCCTTCTGTTCCAAAAGCCATTCTCTTAGCCTATTTATTAACACACTTTTAAGGCCCGTTGTATCCAAATCCCGTTCTTCCAGTTCACGTTTTAAGTCTATTACCTTCAGATCTTTTAACAATTTCATCGCCATTTTAATTATTAGTTGTAATTGTTTTTAACACTAACAGTTATTCTCACAGCACTTTATTTAATTATTACGCGATTTTATTTATTTTAAAACTCCACACCTGACAACACTGTAACGTTCTTTTTAAAATAATAACAAAAGTGCTGTTTAAATCGTCTATTAATAAGAAATATTTATTTACAAACACTAATGAATACACTATAAATTAACGCTATGATTATAAACCATTAAAACTATTATTTACAGACTATGAATTTCTAATACAACATTTATCTTCACATTTACTATTTATTTCGTGATACACAGTTAATGACTCGCTGTTGACTGCTCCTCTTTTATACCCGAAGTCGATTTTATACCCTCATATAATCGTACCAGAAGCCGCTAGAACCTACTATGTATTTCTGGAAGGCGCTAGATAAACCGCGTCTGGTTTACATACTTGGTGCGATGCGTCATTCTCTCGAATGCTGTAGAATATTCCATTTGTTGTGTGAAGAAGAGGTTATTTCTTTTTCTCTCTTGTTACAATAACTAGTACACCGGTACATTTTCTTTGTTCTTGGTTAATTTACCATTTCTTTACAGGAGAATGATACTAGCCAAAAAATACAAAAAAATTAAATGTCCATGTTATAATTATTATTATAACTATTCTTGAATACTGTTTTACTATTATTAGGTAATGGGTAAATAAACAAAGGGGTAAAAGTATTATGTAAATTAATTAAATTAAGTAAATTATACTTACATTATGCATCTATGCACTAATTTAAGAACGAAATAAATTTTAGGTGTATATTTAGCCCAAGAACATAGACAAGTGGAGCGCGAAGAGAGGAGAGATGTGAACATGTGACAATTTAAATTGTGTTTGTTGTTAAATTTTACTCTTTTACGAAATTATTGTAATCTCTAAAAATATAAATGTGACACAGTTGGAAGCGGAAGATCGCGTTCTACAATTTTATAAGAATGAGTTTTTTCGATTAAAGGCTTCGTTTCTGAGATATGAGTTGATAAACGCTACAGTACCCTAAAATGAATTAAATTTTGAAGGAAATATTATCAAATTAAAAGATTAATTCAAAGTTTCCCAAGTTTTATTAGTTTCTCTTAACCTGACAATATTGTTTCGACATTAAAATGTCATTATCAAAGGTAGATAAGATTGATAAACAAACACGTTGCTAAGGATACATACAAACAGAAAATAGGTAACTAGATACAATACATACAAAACTAAATATCTAACACTTCTAATAAAGGAGATTTACTAAGCTCAGTTTGTTCATTCATTAAAGGTACTGTGCGTTTATGTTTGTATATTTCAAAAGCTTCTAAAATGTCTAATTTGTGTTTGTTGTTGCAAAAATGTAAGAATTTAATGTTGTTTTGAGGTGTGTGTCATTGGGTGGTTCTGTTCCAAAATGTGTTTGGC
Organism: Agrypnus murinus; assembly: GCA_929113105.1. Taxonomy (NCBI): domain Eukaryota; kingdom Metazoa; phylum Arthropoda; class Insecta; order Coleoptera; family Elateridae; genus Agrypnus; species Agrypnus murinus. The sequence goes on from OV816023.1 coordinate 51,500,057, forward strand.
ATAATTCGATTTTTCTGGATGTTTAAGTCTATAAGAGCGTACGTGTTTTTTGTATCTTATGTCGAAATTTCTAAGTGTTTGTCCAATATAAACCGAGTTACAAAAAGAACAATTCAAACGGTAAATGCCGGATTTCATGATATCTTGTGTTTTGTCTTTAGCATTGAATAAAAATGAAAAAGTGTTGGTGTTAGTTTTATAGGTTATTTTGTAACTGGTGGTTTAAAGACAAAACACAAGATATCATGAAATCCGGCATTTACCGTTTGAATTGTTCTTTTTGTAACTCGGTTTATATTGGACAAACACCTAGAAATTTCGACATAAGATACAAAGAACACCTACGCTCTTATAGACTTAAACATCCAGAAAAATCGAATTGTGCCAAACACATTTTGGAACAGAACCACCCAATGACACCTCAAAACAACATTAAATTCTTACATTTTTTCAACAACAAACACAAATTAGACATTTTAGAAGCTTTTGAAATATACAAACATAAACGCACAGTACCTTTAATGAATGAACAAACTGAGCTTAGTAAATCTCCTTTATTAGAAGTGTTAGATATTTAGTTTTGTATGTATTGTATCTAGTTACCTATTTTTCTGTATGTATGTATCCTTAGCAACGTGTTTGTTTATCAATCTTATCTACCTTTGATAATGACATTTTAATGTCGAAACAATGTTGTCAGGTTAAGATAAACTAATAAAATTTGTGAAACTTTGAATTAATCTTTTAATTTGATTATATTTCATGATTATGGAGTTCCACACAGTAAGGCTGGAGACAGTAAACGCTAAATTTTGAAGAATCCGAAACGAAGTTACGGGCATTTAAAGTTTAGAATTCCCGTAAGAGGCAATTCTTTACAAAAGCTTGTTTATTTTTTTTAGAAAAACGGCTACAAACTTTACATCGAAACCTACATGAGAAAATTGTTCTGATAACGGTGCATTACGTACGCTAGATAACTCAGAAATTATGAATTGTGCCCTTTTGCACAGGCCAATTTTCGGCCAACTTTTTTTGGTAGAACAATTAATTATAAGTTATCGAATACAACTAGTCTCAGCTTTTACTCTCAAAACCCCCACAGGGTGACACGTCTTGCTCCACTGGGCACTCTACTATCTGGGCAATTACTTAGAAAGAATCTGGGTTAGGTAAATCATTTACTAACAAATTCCTGCACGAGTTTTTAAAAATTCTTAAAATTATTTACGAAACGTAAACTGAAAGACAAATTAAATGAGACTCATATAGGTACTTAGAAAATCAGCTGCGCGCACAGGTGATTGTTGGGTTGCCTAAATATATCAGAACCGAACTTGAACTTGAACTGAAATATTTTTAATGCAATTTCTTTTCAAATTTCATCAAATTCGCAGGTTTTATTTTTTATTAGGAACAAGAATTAGTCATACAAATATTCAAACTATAAGAAAAAATTAACTATAATGACGCTAATTATTATAGAAATAATCTATACCTAATGTTATCCTTTAGATTATTTCTTTTCAAATTAAATCTGCAAAATAGCGGAAAGTTTTATTTTTCTTGTTTAGTTTGCAACGTTATAGGTGATTCTATAACAAAACACGTTTTTAATTAAATAAGATCCTAATTTTATTTATTAATATTAAAAACCAAAAAGCACTAGGTGTAATCACAAGAAGAGGTAAATAAGACGATCATAAATGCAAAGCCGGTGTGGCTCAGTGGCAAAACACCGTCTCTCTGTGCAACAGGTCATCCGTTCAAATCCCAAAGTTTATTCTTTTGGAGCATAATTTTTTTAAATTAATTTACGCACAAAGAACTAATTGAAAATTTTAAAAATTAATTCAAATAATAAAACAAAATAATGTATATTTGTTGAACAGGGATTTAAGAGCATTAAAAGCGACCACACGTCTAAAACCCAACTGCTATCTGTGAAGTTTTGCTAAGAAACTCTAGTATTGTTGTTAGGACCGTTATCTGTATTTTCAAGGCAAGTTTAATTTATGATGTTATTTTATTTTTAGAGTATTTTTTTAATACAACTTTTCAATAATATTTGATATTCTGTTGTATGTATACTATTATTTGTTGGTGCTTGAAGAAAATCCACCTTATTGTTAGTTAAGGAAAGTTAACCTTAATGAACAGAATTTATTGAGAAAAATGTATGTAGTAGTAAGGTACATGAAAACAAAACTACTGTCCAATGTATAAGTTACAGTATATTCACATCATTTATTAGAAATAATATAATACAAAAACAAACAGCAAGAGCAAGATATAAAAAATGCATATAGTAGAGTACTTAAAATACTGGTAAATCTCCTAACAGTAAAGCAAGAATGTGACAAGTTACCTGTAAAGAGGTATTGTATTATTATCCTCTAAAAAATATTGTTTTTTAATTTTGAATCCGAATTCAAAGAATAGTTATTGTATTTGAAAGCTACCTAATCAATAAAATCTATTTTACTATTTAAAACATATTTTCTAACGCAATAGCAACAAAACAGAATTACACAAATTACCATTATTAATACCATTGAAATAAATGTATTATTTAGAAATCTAAAATTATTTGAAATTAGTAATGCAAATATTGAAATTATAAAAAAAATTAATAATGCGTCCAAAATCTATTATTATCGATCACCTCGTTTCATTGTAGGAGAGATTCAACCACAGTTTCGCAAAAACTTGTTTTGATGTTCGAATGCGGTGAATCCCTTCGACATTGTTCCATTCTCGCACAACTGCAGCCCATAATTTCTCGATCGGATTCAAATCTGGCGATTTCGGTGGAAAATCTACTTCCTCAATCCATGGCACAGATAAACGTAACAGATGCACAGCCAATTGGAACAAAATACGCTTGCTTATTTAATTGAAATATTTTTCGACAGAATGCGCTACATATAGAATTCGAACAAAATTTAAAGAAGGAAAGAAGTTTTGCATGATTGAATATTTTAACCTTATGTGCTATCGTATTAACCACGCGGTGACGTATAGAGAGGAAAAAAAGTTTGAGACAAGTAGTTAATGGGTCACTTGGGCCAGACGTTTTTAGTGACTTTTTTGTTTACGGTTGGTACCCCTGCACTTGGGCCAGACGTTTTTAGTGACTTTTTTGTTTACGGTTGGTACCCCTGCACTTGGGCAAGACGTTTTTAGTGACTTTTTTGTTTACGGTTGGTACCCCTGCACTTGGACCAGACGTTTTTAGTGACTTTTGTTTACGGTTGGTACCCCTGCACTTGGGCCAGACGTTTTTAGTGACTTTTTTGTTTACGGTTGATACCCCTGGGGGGAAAATCTAGTGACTTTTTTCTCAAGGTCAACAATATGGCAATACCGCATTCTCAAGGTCATTCACCGCATTCTCAAGGTCAACAATATGACAACAATGTTGTAACCTTGAACTCAAGGCCACTCTTCAAGGTCAACAATATGGCAACAACGCATTCTCAAGGTCAACAATATGGCAACACCGCATTCTCAAGGTCAACAATATGACAACAATGTTGTAACCTTGAACTCAAGGCCACTCTTATGTATTATACAATTTTACAGTGTTGAATAGAATATTTGTCAAAACAAACCTTACAAGGCATTCAATCCGCTGACCGAAGAACAATTTGACAATTACTAATACATTCTTGCTGACAATGCAACGTATTTCGCAAGCTAACCCTCAAGTGGAAGATTTATACCAGAGGTATTAAGATTTCTTCGAATAATATTAAGGGGGTAAAAGACATACGATGAACAGATATCGAACATACATCAGTTAACATTCTGAATATACTAAAATTAAATGGGGTATATAATAAATTAAAACTTATTATTATAAATTTAAAGAGCGCGACATATTTTTCAAATTCTATTCTCTCTATAAAACAACCCGGCTATTGGAGACATAAATCACTCTAAAATATTATTATTAAAAATTAAGAAACGTATTGCTTGTTATAATTCGCGCGCGGAAGGGTATTCTACCCAAAACTCTGCAGGTTCACCTCTTCTAAAATATTTAAATTAATCAATCGCTTTATGAAATCCATAGAGAATTATACAATCTTATTAAATAAGTCTAGAAACAGATTTATACCAGAACGTTTACTGTGACAGAGAGAGGTTGAGAAATAAGAAGCTTTTATAGAATGTATTTCGTTTATTTTGTCATCATATCAAAAATATCATATTACATATAAATACTATTACAATACGACTATATTCACGGTACTTTATTTTTAATTCTGTATAAAGTTGGTGGTTGTATGATCGGAAAGATTGAACATGTTTATAAATATTTACATTGTATAATACAACATTCCTATAGTCTTCCAAAGTCAGTTATTTTTTGATAACATCCTTCTAGATACCTTTAGCTGTTTTGGTAAGCTTGCCCTCTACATCTATAGCATATGCTTTTGCCCCTGTTCCCAGAAATTTCCAGAGAATTCTACCCTAGTAAACGTAGTAAACGCAGTAAACGCAGTAAACGTAGTAAACGTAGTAACCGTAGTAAACGTAGTAAACGTGGTAAACGTAGTAAACTTAATAAACGTAGTAAATGTAGTAAACTTAATAAACGTAGTAAATGTAGTAAACTTAATAAACGTAGTAACCGTAGTAAACGCAGTAAACGTAGCAAACATAGTAAACGTAGTAAACGTGGTAAACGCAGTAAACGCAGTAAACGCAGTAAGCGTGGTAAACGTAGTAAACTTAATAAACACAGTAAACTCGGGGGACGCAAAGGTTATCATTGTTATTGATAGTTACTATACCCCTTCGTTTAGCACATTCTTCTTCATAGTTGTTATAAGTCTTAACTCTTCCAGAACCTCTGTACGATTTCACTTGGGTCATTGTCATTCGAAAGGTGTCTGAATGGAAACCTTCAGAATTGCTCTGATAGATTTTTCCTATCAAATCCCATATATCCTCGAATGTTACATTTCCGGCTTCTTGGAATGATAGATACGCATCTCCCTTACCGAAACAGTCCGAGCCAAACGTAAAACCAATTTTATCCTCATAGTCGACGTCCTTGCTTATATGGGCAACGATATCTTTGATTCCATTCTTTACCCACTCTTCTGGGTCGTTAATATCCTGAGGAATTTCGTTTAGTTTGTCAACTATAAGTCAATTTTTGTCAAATATAAGTATAAGAAACCACAATGAAGTGTTTAGAAAAAAAAATGTGGGAAAAGTGAATAAAATACCATCACTGCAAAAATCTTAACAAGGAAGGCGCATCTTAGTGAGTATACATGTTAATAAACGTTTCATGATCTATTTAAACCAATGATACTAGAAAAAAAAAACTCATTCATAATAATAATAGTAATAATAATAATAGTAATAATAATAAGAGGCACTGTATAATGTTTTTCACTATAACAAGAACAAAAGCTCTTTAGATAGTAGTGGAAAAAAAGGGTTATAAGAATTAATTAGAAAAAAGCAGTTGCAGCCGGTTGCTACTGAGTAATTTATAGCCATTACGGCCCCTCGGGATTCAAAGACACTACTCAGAGGTCCGAGGTAAGTAGCACGAAGTACAGGACAGATCTACCGTCAAGTTATTTATAGCCATTACAGCCCCTCGGAATTCAAAGGCGCTACACAGAGGCCCGAGGTAGACGGCTTCCCGCAATGCGGAAATTCCACTAAGGCAAGATCTTAAGAGCAATAAAGCTCCCCCAGTGTCAGTAGGTTTCTACCGAAACATTTGGTGTCGAGTGTCGCTTTGGACCGAGCACCACAGTCATAAATAAAGACTGCCCAATACATTTGGGTAAGTTCTAGGAGTTGCCCCGTCTATGCAACTAAAAGAGACCAGAAGCGGTAAATCGTGTATCTACACAATTCAATTTTTGTCAAATATAAGTATAAGAAACCACAATAAAGTGTTTAGAAAAAAAAATGTGGGAAAAGTGAATAAAATACCATCACTGCAAAAATCTTAACAAGGAAGGCGCATCTTATTGAGTATACATGTTAATAAACGTTTCATGATCTATTTAAACCAATGATACTAGAAAAAAAAACTCATTCATAATAATAATAGTAATAATAATAATAATAATAGTAATAATAATAAGAGGCACTGTATAACGTGAGATAATAATGAGAACGTTAACAGCTTGGTGCGGTTAAACAATTAAACTGAGAATATTCCGAAATGTATATTTTGATGAAGGTTTAAACCAATATCAACATCGAGCGTGAACACTATATTCGTAGCATAATACAGCGCTCGTTGCAAGATCCGTCTAACAATATTAGATAGTGTCACCATCCTTCGTAAAGGACCCCAATGTATCCATCAAAGTTCGTTATCACCAAAATACATATATCAAAATATTAACATATATGTTCTCACAATAAGCGAATTGAACCACATGAAAGTAGCATTCTGATATATACCTCAAAACATATCGATAATGCATATAATGATAGCTCACAATAATTATACATTCCGTTTTCCTCGACCACTTACCGTTAAGTTATTTGAATGGAATTGAAAGCTCTGAAGGTAAAAAATGATACTTAATATCGCTATGAACGAGATTGGGAATTAAAAAATCACAGTAGTTGATACAACAGTGAGGGTTGCAAGCTCGTCTTATCGATGTATCTATGTGATTTTCAACCTTTCGTAAAAGGGTTCTCAAGCTTAAGTCAGTGAAAGTCAACTTATTAACAGATTAGGTATCTAAAAACAATATTTTTCCATATTTCAGAAATACACGTCCGACTAGCCACGTCCGACTAGCCACATCAGGAACAAGAAGCTCCCGAAATGAAGCAGGTCAAGGATATGAAGCATGTCAAGGACCGATAAAGTCTAAAGTGTATTGTTCATGTCAGCTTTACCGAAATCAATAACACAGCATATATCTAGGTTTTTAACGTACCAAGCACCCTTTGTAGAGATGACTTACCAAGTACAAACCTGATACTCTCCCTCGGTGAGGGCACCATCGTATTACGATTTCAGTAAAAAAACAGACAGTTATTAGAAACATGGAAAATATTTGTTTTAGCCACATGTACACCTAGACCTATGCATGACCCTCACCATAAAAGACCACCCAACACATTTGGGTAAGCTCTAGGAATGATTCGTCTCTTCGACCGATAGGTTAGGGGTATACTTACCTATTGAAGTCGATGTTTAACACATTCACTTTCACCGGCTGAGGTTGCAACCAACGTGAGTGGAGAATAGTTTTCGCTGTGTAGAAGTGTTAGAACACCGTAGCCTCTTCGAACAAAACCTGCCTTAAAGGTGGATAGTTATTCGCCCAAATAAGCAAATTCTGAAAATTAAAGAGATAGGTATACGTTATTAAAAAGAAATCACATCAAAATAATGGGTACGTAAAGCACCAGATAATTTTTAAATAACATAATAGACCGCCGTCAATAAAGCTGAGCAGTAAATCTGATATACAATATTGTAATATCAGTATCATCAACCCGCGATAAAGTTTACCTACCACATAATAATAATAACCCCGCAATAATCCTCAAATTTTGTTTCCGCATACCACAACGAGTAAAAGTAGTAACGTTTACGTACTACGTTTACTACGTTAGTAACCGTAGTAAACGTAGTAAGCGTAGTAAACGTAGTAAACTTAATAATAATAATAATAATAATTACTACAACCCATAACCTTAACCAAGGCCCCAGAAGCTATAAGCTTGTGCGGGAGGGAGGGGGCGATTATTATTATTATGTAGGCCCAATGTGCGGCTGCAGCCGACTTATAGATGGAACAGCGCAAATCTCACATTTGTGTTACAGCTAAGAGAAACTGCAGAAAACCTTAACCAGATCTGCCAGCGCCGGGAGTCGAACCGGGCCGCTTGGGTGAAAGTCCGGCACGCCAGACATTACACTACCAAGGCTTACAATAAACGTAGTAAACGCAGTAAACGCAGCAAACGTAGTAAACGTGGTAAACGTAGTAAACGCAGTAAGCGTAGCAAACGTAGTAGCTTTAGTAAACTTAATAAACGCAGTAAACGTGGTAAACGTAGTAAACGCAGTAAACGCAGTAAGCGGAAAATATTTTTAAAAAGTAAAAATCACAATTTTCCATCAAAATTCAACACATGCTCATTATTTTAAAACACGAACATAATTTGTTAACAAACTTTTCCAGTTTAAAAATTATTTAATAGCGTTTACCTGCAACCATAGATATAGAAACACAGAAATTATTCTGTTCCGCAATAAGTTAAAATTCTTAATAACTCGATAACCGCTGGAAATTCGACCAAAATAACATTTTTTAAGACACTTCCTCACACTCCCAGAGCCGTTTTCAGTACGAACCCATCGATTAAATAGACTCCAAAAGGTCTAATGCCAAAAAAAAATATTTTGAAAATTTAAAAATACAGAACTCCAACCACCCCAACAACGACCCAACAAGTGTCAACACACAACAACAAATGTAAATAATGTCTAGAAAACCCGCCTTCTATACCTTTCGAACACCCCCCACCACGACGCACCTATAAGTGATTGTGATGGTGTCAAGGTCACAAAAAAAATTTGTTATATCTGAAATTCGACACAGGTCCATGAATTAAGTAGTACAACACAATTTCTAAATAAAATTTTACTGTAAAATGAACCCGAATGATGCTTCACCTAACAGAAATTTCTGACATGAAAAAAAATTTGAAGTCCTTAAAAGATCAACTGTTCAAATGTTCGTTTATGAAAACACGATATTATCACTAAAAGGTTGCAAAATCCTCCTCCCCTACTTCACTTTTAATACGTAAAATTAAACTACGTTACTAATTTCTTAATGTAATAGATTTTACATTAAAAATGTCCGGTGTTTTTATCGTAAATAACTGAGAATAGAAATATTAAATAGCTGCACCGATTTATCAGAATGAATTATCCTACATTTATAATCGAAAATAAAGGTGCAGAGATTCACAAAGAAATTATTCATTGACACATTACCTATGTAGTATACTACTCAAGAGGATTAAGACATCGATTTTACATAGATTTTCTAACACTTTTAGAAAATAAAAAAATAAAATTAATAATCTTCAAGCGGGCTAATTAAGTAAATAATGGAAAATAAGAAGAGTCTGCAAGACTGATTATCGACTGTATACCATCATTCGTGAGTAATAATGTCTTTAACATTTTTCTTACTTTTTAGAAAAGTTTATTAACCCTCAAATATTCGTTTGTTCGTTTAATGCAAGAAGTAAACGCCAAATCTTGTAATACTTTCTTTTTTTTGTAACTTAAAATGAAAACAAAGGGTAGGGAAATTTGAGAGAACTTGAAAAAACTACTCACTTGGGTATTAATATTCCTAATTTTGTTGAAAACTGAAGGTTAGATAATTTAGAATAATCAGCTCAATATAAACTCTTTTCAACTACAGTGGTCAGATACACTGAATTTACAAACAGGACGATGAAACTAAATTTTAGGTGTATACGACTTCAAAGTTCAAACTTAAATGGTTTTCTATATTAATACAGTATGCAATAGAATTTCTCTTCCATGTTATACAATTAAGCAACTTCGGAATGCTGTAGACATATATGTTATTAGAGTTTATTATTTTGTTTACATATGTAGGTACATACATTATTTTAGTAGTTATGGAATAATAGCTTGGTTTGTGTCTTTTAGATGTGCTAGAGTTTTCAAAATTGTATGACTGTTTCAATTTTTCATATTATGAATAGTTTTAGCAGATGTGCTGACAAGAAATAAAATGTATTATTGTTATTATTATACATCAGTGGTAGGGATTACGATTGGAAAATATGCATTACTAGAAAAGAAACAAGAATATGCATTTCTTCTGGGATACACTTAACCAATAAGGTTAAAGTTCTCCTTAAGGGAAGTATTTGATAAAATTTGACCACAATTTTACACGCATTCTTTACAAGATGAGCATTGTAAGAATTTCTGACAAAGTACACAAGATATTCACTTACTATTTTCGTTTTGAAATATGATTACATCAAATAAATGCAAGTTTCTACCTACTTTCAATTTTTCACTGAGATGCAAGATGTGAGATTGATTTTTAAAATGTGGAATTTGTTGACCAGTTATAATTTTCTTCTTAGAAATAAAAAATAACCATTTAAATTGAAGGCGAATGGCAATTGGATACTAACTACCTACTCTTCATATTACAGTTTTGCATAAGTTGCCAGCGAAATTGGTTAAAATCCGTTAAAATTCGATGCTCCTGGAGAAAAATTTTATATTAAAGGTGCGATATACTAATCGCAGTTTATAAGTTCAGGAATCAATAAAAATTAAAGAATCTCTTAATTTTAAAACAAAAACTCCTTCTAGAAGAAATGTGTAACTAACCTGGTTCAAGTTCGCACAGCTGCGGCAGCTGAATTTTAACCGATTTTAACCAATTTCGCTAGCAACTTATGCAAAACTGTAATATGAAGAGTAGGTAGTTAGTATCCAATTGCCACTCGCCTTCAATTTAAATGGTTATTTTTTATTTCTAAGAAGAAAATTATAACTGGTCAACAAATTCCACATTTTAAAAATCAATCTCACATCTTGCATCTCAGTGAAAAATTGAAAGTAGGTAGAAACTTGCATTTATTTGATGTAATCATATTTCAAAAAGAAAATAGTAAGTGAATATCTTGTGTACTTTGTCAGAAATTCTTACAATGCTCATCTTGTAAAGAATTCGTGTAAAATTGTGGTAAAATTTTATCAAATACCTCCCTTAAGGAGAACTTTAACCTTATTGGTTAAGTGTATCCCAGAAGAAATGCATATTCTTGTTTCTTTTTTAGTAATGCATATTTTCCAATCGTAATCCCTACCATTGATGTATAATAATAACAATAATACATTTTATTTCTTGTCAGCACATCTGCTAAAACTATTCATAATATGAGAAATTGAAACAGTCATACAATTTTGAAAACTCTAGCACATCTAAAAGACACAAACCAAGCTATTATTCCATAACTACTAAAATAATGTATGTACCTACATATGTAAACAAAATAATAAACTCTAATAACATATATGTCTACAGCATTCCGAAGTTGCTTAATTGTATAACATGGAAGAGAAATTCTATTGCATACTGTATTAATATAGAAAACCATTTAAGTTTGAACTTTGAAGTCGTATACACCTAAAATTTAGTTTCATCGTCCTGTTTGTAAATTCAGTGTATCTGACCACTGTAGTTGAAAAGAGTTTATATTGAGCTGATTATTATAAATTATCTAACCTTCAGTTTTCAACAAAATTAGGAATATTAATACCCAAGTGAGTAGTTTTTTCATGTTCTCTCAAATTTCCCTACCTTTTGTTTTCATTTTAAGTTACAAAAAAAAGAAAGTATTACAAGATTTGGCGTTTACTTCTTGCATTAAACGAACAAACGAATATTTGAGGGTTAATAAACTTTTCTAAAAAGTAAGAAAAATGTTAAAGACATTATTACTCACGAATGATGGTATACAGTCGATAATCAGTCTTGCAGACTCTTCTTATTTTCCATTATTTACTTAATTAGCCCGCTTGAAGATTATTAATTTTATTTTTTTATTTTCTAAAAGTGTTAGAAAATCTATGTAAAATCGATGTCTTAATCCTCTTGAGTAGTATACTACATAGGTAATGTGTCAATGAATAATTTATTTGTGAATCCCTGTACCTTTATTTTCGATTATAAATGTAGGATAATTCATTCTGATAAATTGGTGCAGCTATTTAATATTTCTATTCTCAGTTATTTACGATAAAAACACCGGACATTTTTAATGTAAAATCTATTACATTAAGAAATTAGTAACGTAGTTTAATTTTACGTATTAAAAGTGAAGTAGGGGAGGAGGATTTTGCAACCTTTTAGTGATAATATCGTGTTTTCATAAACGAACATTTGAACAGTTGAACTTTTAAGGACTTCAATTTTTTTTTCATGTCAGAAATTTCTGTTAGGTGAAGCATCATTCGGGTTCATTTTACAGTAAAATTTTATTTAGAAATTGTGTTGTACTACTTAATTCATGGACCTGTGTCGAATTTCAGATATGTATTACAAATTTCTTTTTGCGACCTTGACACCATCACAATCACTTATAGGTGCGTCGTGGTGGGGGTGTTCGAAAGGTATATAAGGCAGGTTTAAGGTTAAAGGTATATAAGCGTTTATAATTAGGTAACAGTGCTTTTAACAGCATACGCATTTATATAGGGGATGGTGAGGGTTAGAATTTGTAGTTGAAACCTATTGTAACAAGAGAGAAAAAGAAAGAACCTCTTCTTCACACAACAAATGGAATATTCTACAGCATTCGAGAGAATGACGCATCGCACCAAGCATGTAAACCAGACGCGGTTTATCTAGCGCCTTCCAGAAATACATAGTAGGTTCCAGCGGCTTCTGGTACGATTATATGAGGGTATAAAATCGACTTCGCGGAGAAAAGAGGATCAGTCAACAGCGAGTAATTAACTGTGTATCACGAAATAAATAGTAAATGTGAAGATAAATGTTGTATTAGAAATTCATAGTCTGTAAATAATAGTTTTAATGGTTTATAATCATAGCGTTAATTTATAGTGTATTCATTAGTGTTTGTAAATATTTCTTTGTGAATAGACGATTTAAACAGCACTTGTGTTATTATTTTAAAAAGAACGTTACAGTGTTGTCAGGTGTGGAGTTTTAAAATAAATAAAATCGCGTAATAATTAAATAAAGTGCTGTGAGAATAAGTTTTTAGTGTCAAAAATAATTTCAACAAACATTTAAAATGGCGATGAAATTGTTAAAAGATCTCAAAGTAATAGACTTAAAACACGAACTTGAAGAACGAGATTTAGACACAACGGGCCTTAAAAACGTGTTAATAAATCGGCTAAGAGAATGGCTTTTGGAACAGACCCTGAAAGTTTCCTCTTCGAAATACCTGGACCCGCAATTGATACTAATTTGTTATTAAGTAAAATGGAAGAAAATTCTAGAAAGTCCGAAGAGAATGCTAGAAAGCTAATGGAAAATACTAAAGTGTTGGAACAAAAAGTTTTTGAAAATTCTAAAATGCTTAAAGAAGAATTACTTGAAAATACTAAAGCACTGGAAGAAAATGTTAAAATGCTTAAAGAAGATTTACTGGAAAACTCTAAAACGCTTAAAGAAGAATTATTAGAAAAGTCTGAAGAAAGTTCTAGAAGGCTTAAAGGAGAATTGCTGGAAAATGTCAAAGCGTTGGAAGATAAAGTTTTCGAAGAATTTTTGAGAATGCCAGCGCGTTAGGACTGCTGGAAGGTAGATTGGCGGAACAAGATAGGGTAATAAAGATGGTAGAAGAGAAAATAGCCCAAATGCAATTACCATCAACAGCTAAGAAAGACGGCGAAATGTTGGAAGATAGAATGAATCAACTACGGTTTCCCTCAACGTCTGAGTGGTCGTTTAATGAAGGAAAGAAACAATTTAAAGAAGAGAAGGTTCCTATCGTAGGGATAAAAGTAAAACCACCCACGTTCGATGGAAAGATACCTTGGTCCACCTACTACAAACAATTTGAGGCGGCCGCTGGGGCCAACGGATGGACAGGCAAGGAAAAAGCCGTTTCTTTAACTGTGGCTTTGCGTGGAAACGCGTTGAACGTCCTGCAAACAATCCCAGCAGAACAGGAAAATGATTATCAATTGTTAGTGTCTAGATTGGAGATGAGATATGGAGACGCGCATCTTCAAAAGTGTATCACGCGCAAGTGAAGAATCGTATCCAGAAGAATGGAGAAAGCCTGCAGGAGTTTGAAGCCGATGTTGCGCGGCTTGTCCGATTGGCGTACCCTACAGCACCCGATTCATTTCTGGGACAGCTCGCTATGCAGACCTTCATTGATGGGTTAAGAGACGGGGAAACACAACAAGCATTGAGGCTGGCACGACCAAGAACAACTGATGTTGCGCTTGCTCACGCCTTAGAATTTGAAGCTGCAAAGCAAGCGTCCCGAGGTCACGGGCGTGTTCGGGCCGTTGTGGAGGAAGAAGGTTTTAAAGATCACCTAGAGGAGTTAGTACTGAGAGTTCTTCGGAAGGAAGAAAGCCGTAAGAAGAATCATCAAGAAGTTCGAGGGCCTCGTTGTTGGAATTGCGGCGAACAAGGTCACATACGACGTCGTTGCCCTAAAACGGGTTCAGCAGTCGGAAAACTAAAGAAGGTCGACGAGAGGTGGCGAACGTTGACCTCGAGTAGAGATGCCCCGAAGATCACCATTCATGCCGTAACATCAAAGAATAGTACCAGTAGTTTGTTCGTAGATGGGAAAATTGCGAATCGAACTGCTCGTTGATACGGGTGCGACAAAATCCATCATACGCCCTAACGTTCTACGAACAAGTATGAAGCTGTTACAGACAACTACTCAACTCCGTACAGCGACGGGAGAAGTAATACCAACACTCGGAGTGGTGAAGACGAAGATTGGCATTGGAAGTCAAGAACGTGATCATGAGGTGCTGGTAGCCGACATCATTGACGAATTCATCTTGGGAATGGACCTCCTGAGAAAATTTGGTTTTACATTGGACTTGAAGGAGGGTGTTTTGAAGGTTGGTAACGAAGAACTTCCGTTGCTCCCACGAGAAGATCCTGTCATAAGGGTTTTGCTGACAGAAGATGTGATATTGCCGGGTCAAAGCGAGATGGTTGTCGAGGCAGGTTTGGATGGAGATCTTCGGGTAGGATGTGTGCGAATGATGGAGCCTGTTTGTGATAAGAAGATCCATAGTGGCATACTGGTGGGAAAAGCGCTGATCAAGGTTGGAAAGACAGTACCGGTGAGGCTTATGAACGTTAATGTGGATCCGGTGACATTGAAGAAGAGTACCCTTGTGGGACAGTGTGTGCCAGTATTCCGAGTAGCCAGGTGTATGGCTGATGTTCCAAAACCAGCGCCCAAAGACCATGGTGGAAAATTAGTGGGTATGGTTACTAGTTCGTGCGAAGACCTTAACAGAACGGAAGTGAAAGAGGTACAGGGTTTGGTTCACCGATACCAAGATATCTACGCTCTTGACGATAGCCAGAAGGGACGAACAAATATAGTAAAACATAAAATCAATACAGGCAACTCTATGCCTGTCCGTCAGCAGCCGAGGCGTCTACCTCTAGCAAGGCGAGCAGAAGCCGAAAAGATTATTATCGATATGGAAGAACAAGGGGTCATCAAGCCATCCAGCAGTCCATGGGCATCACCGGTGGTCCTGGTCAGTAAGAAGGACGGGTCAACGAGATTTTGTGTGGACTATCGGCAGCTCAATAACGTGACCAAGAAAGACAGCTATCCCTTACCACGCATCGACGACACGTTAGATACCCTGTCTGGTTAACGATGGTTTTCGACTTTGGACTTGAAGAGTGGTTATTGGCAAGTTGAAATGGAACCTGAAGACCGGGAGAAGACCGCGTTCACTATTGGTTCCGGACTATGGCAGTTTACAGTTATGCCTTTCGGTCTATGTAACGCTCCGGCCACCTTTGAGCGTCTAATGGAGACCATCCTGAGAGGGCTGTCGTGGAAGACCTGCCTGGTATACCTAGATGATGTGATTGTAGTCGGAAAATCATTCAACGAACATTTGAAAAATCTAGAGGAAGTGTTCCGACGACTACGTGGAGCCAATCTGAAACTGAGTCCAAAAAAGTGCCACATATTCAGAAAGGAAGTGAAATATCTCGGGCACGTCGTATCACAAAATGGAGTGGCAGCCGACCCCGATAAGATTCGTGCAGTTCAAGAGTGGCCAACACCGAAAGATAAACACCAAGTTCGTAGTTTTCTTGGGTTATGTACCTACTACAGGCGTTTCGTTCCTGGGTTTGCCAATATAGCGAAACCTCTGACAAGGTTAACTGAAGATGGGCGCGAGTATGTTTGGAGCGGAGAGTGGGAAACAGCTTTCCAACAGTTGAAGCGTGCCCTGACAACAGCACAAATATTGAGCTATCTACGGACAGAAGGGAAATTCATACTTGACACAGATGCAAGTAATCTGGCCATTGGGGGTGTACTTTCTCAGATACAGGATGGACAAGAAAAGGTCATCGGCTATTTTAGTAAGGTTTTGTCGAAAGCCGAAAGGAATTATTGTGTGACCAGAAAAGAACTATTGGCCGTCGTGAAGTCCGTTGAGAACTTCTACAAATACTTGTACGGACGGAAGTTTTTATTGAGGACGGACCATGCAGCGTTGAAATGGCTTCTACAATTCCGTAATCCTGAAGGCCAAGTCGCAAGGTGGATCGAGCGATTACAAGGATACGACTTTGACACAGAACATCGAGCGGGCACTAGTCATCGAAATGCCGATGCTCTTTCAAGAAGACCTTGTCCAACGGATTGCCGTCATTGCTCTCGCTTGGAAGAGAAGGTTTGCCATGTATTAAGAACTACCATCGTCAACGACAATTGGTTGCCGGAAGAATTGCAACGACAGCAGAAGGCTGATCCCGAACTAAAAATGGTACTGGAATGGAAGCGCGTGGGAGAAAGGCCTGCCTGGGAGGCCGTCAGCCCTTTCAACAGAACGCTCAAAGTATATTGGGCCCAATGGGAGTTCTTGAAGGTGGAAGACGATCTCCTGAAGCGAGTACTGGAGAGTGAAGATGGCACCACCATTAGGTCTCAGTTCGTGGTTCCAAGAAGCCGAGTGGCTACAATATTGCGACATCTCCATGACGGTGCCTCAGGAGGACACTTCGGTGTGAAAAAGACTTTTGAGAAAGTTAGGGAGCGTTTTTATTGGGTCAACTGTAAAGAAGACGTGAAGGAGTGGTGCCGGAAATGTGAACTATGTGCCACTGGTAACGGACCCTTGGGGAAACGAAGAGCACCTATGAGGCAGTACAATGTGGGTAGTCCTCTGGAAAGAATAGCTATAGATATTGCCGGACCATTTCCCGAAACCGACGATGGGAATAAATACACATTAGTGGCAATGGACTACTTTACCAAATGGCCAGAAGCATATGCCCTACCAAACCAGGAAGCTGCGACTGTTGCTGACGTACTAGTCAAAGAGTTTTTCAGTCGCTTCGGAGTGCCCATGGAGCTGCATTCGGATCAAGGCCGCAACTTTGAGTCTGTACTATTTGGAGAAGTCTGTGATTGTTGGGCATTCGCAAGACTCGGATCACACCGTTACATCCGCAGTCCGATGGAATGGTAGAATGCATGAATCGGACAATGGGCAAATATTTGGCCAAGGTCGTCTCCGATCATCAACGAGACTGGGACCAATACCTGCATCTGTTCCTGATGGCTTATCGGGCATCGGTCCACGAAAAAACCGGTCAGTCACCAGCGTCTGTGATGTTTGGACGCGAGTTACGGTTACCGTGTGATCTGGAATTTGGGTCTCCACCTTTAGAGCAGGAGGTAGCCGGGAATGATTATGTCGTCAACTTAAAGAAGTTGGAGGATATTCACGACCGAACCCGAAACAATAGTCGAATCTCGAGTGACCGAATGAAGACTTTGTACGATGTGAGAGCCAAAGAAGGAGGGTTTCAACCTGGACAGCTGGTTTGGTTATACAACCCGCAACGACGTCGGGGCTACTCGCCAAAGTTACAACGAAATTGGGAGGGCCCATACCAGGTGAAGAAACGAATAAATGATCTGATCTATCGCATCCAGAAGTTGGCAAGAGGGAAACCAAAAGTGGTACACTCCAATCGTCTAGCGCCCTATGAGGGAAATAATGACGCAGTCCCGGATCGGGAAGACGAGGCTGAGGTGACTATCAATACCGTAAGGCCTGAAGATGATCAGCCAACCTTTAGAGAATTTATGGCTGCGTTTTCTGGAACTAGAAAAGCGCGATTCGGAGTCACGACTGAGATGCAACAAGACCTCTAGGAGCCGAATAGTGAATACGCGGAGTGAAACCCGCAAAAGTAGTGAAGTAATCCATCCGTAGACTCCATCGTGTAGTCTACGTCGTGTAACCACGCGAAGCAGAAGGAAGTTAGAAGTGACCTGAAGATGGCAAGTGTGATCTTGCCGAAACGTCGTCAACCATCACTTCTAACTTAGTTCTGCTTCGCGTGGTTACACGATGTAGACTCCATCGTGTAGTCTACATCGTGTAACCACGCGAAGCAGAAGGAAGTTAGAAGTGACCTGAAGATGGCAAGTGTGATCTTGCCGAAACGTCGTCAACCATTGTCTGGTTCCTCTAGGAGCCGAATAGTGAATACGCGGAGTGAAACCCGGAAAATTGGTAAAGTATCATATATATATATAAAAGTATATATATATATATATATATATATATATATATATATATATATATATATATATATATATATATATATATATATATATATATATATATATATATATATATATATATTGCAGTGATATTGGTTAATTAAAAATAAATATTATCTTTAAAAAAAATTATAATATATTTTAATACTGTGAATAATTGCCGTTTGATCGTAGATAATTACTTTATAATTAAATTGATTTTTTAAAATGACTGTGAACTTTGGAAATGCTTTTCAACTTCCCTCTTTTATAAATTCTAATATGATTTGAAAATACCTTTTAATAGATTTAATAATGCAATGGTTATATAAAATTAATGTTACGTTAGTTCTTGACTAACTCAAGTTTACGTAAGAGAGTTGGGCGCCAGTTAAATAACTTAACATATTAGAATTAAATTTAATAAAGACTCATCTCAGGGTGAATGTGGATTCTTGTGGTATTAAAAAAAATATAAATTGAAATTTAAAAACACTTTTAAAATTGAAATCTTAATTAATTTTTAACTATTACTAAATTGTTCAAATCACTTTACTACACTTTTACAAATGGTAGTCTTTTCTTCAGCAAATGCCAATACAAAAAGGAAATAACTTCCTACCTTTTTATAATATTTCTTCTTTCCTTTTACTGTAGATATCCTCTTTCCCAAACCATTGGCAGAGCACTTTATGTTGACCCAGGGCTGGTCTCCAATTCCGGTTGACTTTCTTCCTTTTGCTGGATTTTCCATATAATATCACCCACACACTTGATTTTGGAACTCACTTTTGTTTATTAACTGCGGGTACAATTTCCCTTTTTCGTAGGATACTTATAGTTGTTTTTGTGTTTATTTAAATAAAACACCCGTTTATGGTTTTAACGTTGATTTATTATCTTGCTTAACTTTAGCAAGTAATTTATCTTAAAGGTGGTTCTTTATAATCATATACACTTTTACAATTTATACTTTTTACACCTTTGCCGTATTCAAATCACCAACTAACTTAACTTGTCTATTTAATTCTAGACTATATAAATTTTTACAATATTATCAGCCACGACTTTACTTTGTCGCTTGATTTACTATAATATCTTTACTCTTTCGTCGTTTAACAGTAAGTATCTTTAACTTACACGACTTTACACCGTCGCTTTCTATCAGTAAGTGCCCTAAAACTATGATTTTCTAAGCTTATATACTATAGACTATTTACATAATTATACTACACAATTTGACTTCACCTTACAAACTAATACAAACTGTACACTCATATGATACATAATAGCAGATTAATATTCTTATAAAAGTGACACATCTATTACACATTAATTACACAATACTTTTACGCAATAATAACGATCTATTTACATTAACAAAAACCTTAAAGAATCACATAACCCGTCGATATACACATTTGAAATTTTACATAATTGAATTACATCATAACAAAAACTTGCGAACAACTGGATGTTACGTACACTTAAGTAATCGGTGAGTAAGCTATTTGATAATAAATAAAAAAACATGTATTATTTAACCTTATTAAAAAGTATACCCATTGATTGTATAATCAATGACACATCATTAAATAACTTAAAATTATTTTTAACTGGAAAAGTTGATAAAAATATTCCAAAAGTGTTAGTATTTAACAAAGATTTTAGATTTTCACAAAATTTTCAAAATTTTCCAAAATTTTGAAACTACCATCCACAGCATTTATCCCCTCCTGTTTCAAATAAAATTGTAAAATGCAATTTTACTTTTAAACACAAATAAGTTAAAACAGCAATAATAACAATATAAGTTATACAAATAGATAATTTTATATTTTTAACACCAAAAATCTTTTTGTATTTTAATCTTTTATCCCAATAGAATTGCCCTAATCTAAATCTGCTAACTAAACTATCTACAATATTTACAATAATTACATCTTTTAATCGTCATCTCAATCTTACACATTTAATTACTTCTTAATCTTTTTGCCCATCAATATCAAATTTCAATCATAATTTCCATTTTATCTAACCACAATCCTACTTTTATTTTTATTTTCAATAGAAGATTTCTACTAATCATAATCAAATTCATCACCATTCACCTTATAAACTTATATCTTCTCATCATTTATTATTCAATACACCTTTATATCCTATCATTATTTTCTGCTTTCCTTCATAATTTTATTTTAATATCATTTTCTAATCCCCATTTTCCCCTATAAACATTCCATTTTTCATCTAAACTTTAATTTCCAATTTATTCATACACTTTCCCTCTTTCATTTTTAATAACATAATACATAAGTTCTAGTTGAGTATAAAATTCCATAACCCTGTTAGTCATATCGGTTACATAAAGTCAAAATCGGTTATATAAAGTCTGAATCATTTTAGATTACGTCATATCTGGGTTTCTTGTCACAAATGGTTATGTAAATTCTAATTAAAATAATATGCTACAAAGATCTTTATTTCTTTCTTCTGCTTTTATAGTTCGTTAGATGAATATTATCAACTGGTAATATTTGCCTTTTCCAGAGTTTATTTACAATCCTACTATTTTTCCCTCTTCCTCTATCAAACTTCCTATTTTTCTTCATAATTTTAAAATTACTAATCATGATTTTATTACGTTTATTTTTCTTTTCTTTGTATTTTAAATTTACCCTTTTACTCCTAATTTGTTTACCCATAACAACCTTTTTCTTACCTTTTTTACTATAATCTACCTTTCCTAATTCTTTTAAATTTTTCACTTTCTTTTTGTTTGTTAATTTCACGTCTTTATCATTAATATGTTTAACTACAACAGCCTGCTTCTTAGATTTTTTTTTACATTCTAATTTGTCAATCACTATTTCCTCCTTTAAAATTTCCTTATTGGTATTATTTACTACATCTATCTTTCCTAATTTTATTGAATTTATTAATAGTCTTTTGTCTTTCGGTTCCGTACCACCACCCTTAGGAAAATGAAAATATACTTGTGGTTGTATCTGATTGTGGTGAGTAGTGGTACAAGCAATTAAAAATTTTCTTCATCGTGTTGCGATTGCTTTTCCTTAAAACTTACAAATTTTTCCTTTGTAGGACTATATAAACGACTAGGCATGTTACGTGATACCTCTCGCTCCGTATTATATTTACTACAGTTACCCTCCTTACTATTCCTACCGTATCTATCATCCCTTCCGTGCTCCTGCTCTATTTTATCATGTTTCTCATATTTTCTATACTCATCCCGTTCATCACATCTATTATCACTAACTGGATTTCTAACATTTCCCCGATAATTATCCCTATTTCTATATGAAAAACTAGAGTTAGACTGTGTAAAATTCACATTTCTCATACCAGGCCTCGTTGAATCTCTTTTAAGATTTTCTAGTACGTCAAAGTTTTTTAATATTTGCAAAAATCGTTCAAACTCTTTTACATCATCAGTGTATACTTTCTCCAAAATAGGCCTATCAAAATGTTTAGCTAATTGTTTAATTACTACCGCCTCTTCTATCGGATTGTCTAATTGGTTAATCATAAACATTTTATTCAAGGCATAATTTTCTCTTGTAGTCCCTTGAAGAGGGTTAAATCTTCCAAATGTTAAATTCTCTACGACTTTTTCTTGTTCTGATAAACCCCAATATTGCGCCAAAAATAACCTTTCAAAATCTTCAAAATGGAAGAATTTATTTTCATTTATTGAAAACCATTTTTCTGCTTCTCCCTTCATCAGTACACGAATAATTGATAATTCATAATCGAAATTATATGATTGTTTAAGACTTATTTTCACATTACCCAAATACGATTTTATATTCTTTATAAAAGTCTTAGGATGCATTCTTTTATCCCCATAAAATTTAGTAATATTTTGTTCACTCAAAGACAGTAACACAATAGGTACGCATGAATGTTGTCCTAAACTTGATTCAGTTTGGATACTTTTTAATTCATTAACCTGAACAGTAATTTGTTTTAAATCCTCTTCTATACATTCGGATCTTTGAATACAATTTCCTTGAACTTCGCCTATCTTATTTTTAAAATATATTAAATGAGTATCTTGAATTCCTTTTACTTTTGTTATTTCTTGTGAAAAGGATTCATGTTTTTGTTCTAATTCTGTAAATTTCTTTTCATTGTCTATTTTCAATGCTTCTACTTTACTATTAATCTCTTTTGTAATCGCCTCAATATCATCTTTTAATTCTTGTTTTATTTCCTTTATATCATTTTTAATTTCTTGTTTCAAAGTTTCTGATTCAATTCTTATTTCTTCTTTCATTTCTTTATCACGTTTCTCTTGAACTTTGGATTGTTTGTCTAATTTTGTATTCAGTTCTTCTCTGTCTTGTTCCCTTTCTTTTTTTCTTTCTTCAGATTGTTTATCGAATCTAGCATCGAATTTAGCATTCATATCCTGCATAAGTGCTATAAGTTGTGATAGTTCAGATCCTGCTGGCTTGCCTTCTTCGCCGTTCCCCTCCATCACTGCACTGGTTAAAGCTTTCTGCTTCTCAGACACAACTAATTCTTTATCTGTATACTTCTTTTTTAATACTAAATTACTTTCCGCGGCAGAATATATATTTTTAACTGACGTCATACATTAACCACTAAAATTCTTTTCTATTTCTTTTAATTATGCTATTATAATCTAAACAAGCTAATATAATCCTAATCATCCAATGAAATTACTATATGCAAATAACCTACAAAAGCTAAATAATCTCAAAATCCAAAGAATCTATGAAAAGCTACTATAAGCCTACTATTTTTCAAAAGATTATATAAACCACAAAAGATTATATGTACCACGAAAGACCCACGTTGGCAGTCGCCATATATTAATGCAGTGATATTGGTTAATTAAAAATAAATATTATTTTTAAAAAAAATTATAATATATTTTAATACTGTGAATAATTGCCGTTTGATCGTAGATAATTACTTTATAATTAAATTGATTTTTTAAAATGACTGTGAACTTTGGAAATGCTTTTCAACTTCCCTCTTTTATAAATTATAATATGATTTGAAAATACCTTTTAATAGATTTAATAATGCAATGGTTATATAAAATTAATGTTACGTTAGTTCTTGACTAACTCAAGTTTACGTAAGAGAGTTGGGCGCCAGTTAAATAACTTAACATATTAGAATTAAATTTAATAAAGACTCATCTCAGGGTGAATGTGGATTCTTGTGGTATTAAAAAAAATATAAATTGAAATTTAAAAACACTTTTAAAATTGAAATCTTAATTAATTTTTAACTATTACTAAATTGTTCAAATCACTTTACTACACTTTTACAAATGGTAGTCTTTTCTTCAGCAAATGCCAATACAAAAAGGAAATAACTTCCTACCTTTTTATAATATTTCTTCTTTCCTTTTACTGTAGATATCCTCTTTCCCAAACCATTGGCAGAGCACTTTATGTTGACCCAGGGCTGGTCTCCAATTCTGGTTGACTTTCTTCCTTTTGCTGGATTTTCCATATAATATCACCCACACACTTGATTTTGGAACTCACTTTTGTTTATTAACTGCGGGTACAATTTCCCTTTTTCGTAGGATACTTATAGTTGTTTTTGTGTTTATTTAAATAAAACACCCGTTTATGGTTTTAACGTTGATTTATTATCTTGCTTAACTTTAGCAAGTAATTTATCTTAAAGGTGGTTCTTTATAATCATATA